>FXAL01045133.1:0-11556 GCA_900177555.1 Renilla reniformis
GTGTTAGTTACTGTCGTAGTTTGATAAGCGTTGTTTAAACTACCTAAACTACCTAACTACCATCAACGTGTTCAAGTGAGCAATATGGTGGGTAGTTGGCTGTTGGTGTCTTCTTCCATAACAAATTCCTACCAAATATCATGGTAATATATTGGGAGTGGTGCCTGTCACACACGTGGCTTCCAGGTTGAGTCCGCGTGCTCATGAGTCAGCAGTGTACCAATAAAATCGAAAAATTCGAATGCTTCGATTGCATTGGAACTGGAAGTTAATTGTTAGAAATACTGGCTGTACCGCGGTAACTTTTAGTGATACACTAATCTGGGATAGTCAAGATGAGCAGTGAGGCTAGTCAAGATGTTTCACAAGTCCACACGAATTCTGATCAGGTATATAATATATTATGTCTAATACGGTATGTATAGTCAAATATTCAATATATATATACGTCTAGCATCCTGTATATATCTATTTTGTTGATTGTTATAATTTGCGTTGGATGTATGAGGCGTTGTTTATAATGTTATATATATTATGAGTGATCTCTGGATATTTCAAAATGTCCCTATCTATTGAAGCATGAAATATGATACAAATAATGACGCAACATTGAACAATGGCGCCAGAAATAAGAAGTGTGAAAAGTATTTTTGAAAACTTTATTCTTACGTTCAGAGCCATGATATTGAGAATGATGGTGAAACAAATAATGAAAGCAAGCATGTGAATGGTGAACAAAGCACACAGAATAATAATAATGATGGTATAGCCACTGGTAGTGCTGGTGATGGCAGTGATGATAAGACTGAAGAAGAAGAACATTTTGAAGATGCAACTGGTGATATTGGTGATCAGGGGGTCTCAGGGGTATCTGAGGACACTTGTGAGACGAAGGTTGATAATGAAGTTGAGGAAGGTTTATTAGATAATGCCGATAAAAGCACTGGGAATGAGGGTATTGCTGAGGTCACAGGTGGTGGTAGGGATAACAGTGGTGATCAGGAACAGAAAGGAGATGTTGGAGATATAAGTGACGACAAAAATGGCGATAATGAAGATGATGTTGAACAAGTGGAGAAGGAAGAAAGTGAAGAAATAGTTGAAAAAGGAACAAACGAAAAGGAAACAGATGAAAGAGAAAAACAGGAAGAATTGGATGAAAAACAAGATGTTGTAGATAATGAGGAAATAGATGAAGAAGGAACGGATGAGAGGGAAACAGATGAAGAAGATGAATCAGTTGACAATGAAGATGATTCAGAGGAAGAGGACTCTGAAGAAGAAACAGAGTCAGAAGAAGAAGAAGAAGAAGAAGAAGAAGAGGAAGAGTCCGTAGAGGAAGATGTGATAGTGGAACATGAGGAAGAAGTTGTGAATGAAGATGATAAACAAGATTTAGAAGAACAACAGGAAAAAGAAAACGAAGAAGAAGAAGAAGAAGAAGAGGAAGAAGAGGGAGAAAAGGTATGTAGAGTTTTAAAAATGTGCTATATATAAATATATACTTCTATTATATCTAATTATTTAAAAATAGCATTATAATTAGAATATATATATATATATAATATAATTATATATGATGTTCTTGTCTCATCCAGAAATCCAATGATATTCTTCAAATGAAGTATTGGGGACATGATAACAGATGGGCCCATGAGGATGATGACGATGAAGAAGATGACGAGAATGAAAATGAAAGGTACATGATATTATCTTTATGTAGCTAGCTAGCAGTGCAATGGTATTATTGCATCATGGTTTCTTCTTGAATAGAATGATGTCAAAGAATAGGAAATTATGGGATAAAACTGATGAAAAATGGCAACATGATTTGTATATTGAGAGCGAACAAGGACCCAAGAGCAAAGAAGAACTACAAGTAAGAATGTATAATGAAACAAAGTTTGGGAATTGTAGTGTAGGGACGCGAAGCAAGCAGTTTTAATAACTGTTTCATTGCGAATCTCATTCTAAATCACTTGTTTTCTATTAGTATTCAGCACGGTTCTATAATTCACCACGTGGTGGAGGGCGTGGTCCGCGACGAGGGGCCAAACTATCGGACTTCTTCAGAGGAGGGCGAACACAAAGACCAGGTAGACACGAGACTGAAGGATTAAGCAATCCTTTGGAAGATAATAAAGAAAGAAGATACAACGAGCAAAGACGTGGACAAGGAAGATCTTTTGGGAGACGAAGGTTTAACAACGATAGAAGAGAACAAAGGAATTATGACAATGATATACCAGAACAAAGCGAACATTTTGAACGAGAAGAACGGGTTAACGATGGAGGAAGAAGGCAAAGAAACTACGAAGAGAAACAAGATGAGAGAGAAGAGAGAAGACGGGGACAGAGAAGCGGTGGACAGGAGAGGAGAAATGATCGCCAAAGACAAAGGCACAACGAACAGCAAGATAGAGATGAAGGAAGGAGTGATCAAAGAGGTGACAGAGAAGAAAGGAGAAGAGATGATCGGAGGAACGACAGAAGATACGAGAGGAAGGAATTTGAAGAAAGAGACGAAAACAGATATGATAATCGCCGTAGTGATAAACCTCCGAGCGAAGACAGAGTTGAACGACAAAGAAGGGTTGATGATGAGCGTCAACGGAACAATAATAGTGAAGCTTTCCATCAGAGAAGAAACGAAGGACGCAACGAACGACGAGAAAGAGACGAGGAAAGAAGTGAAGACAAGAGAGGTGGATTTGGTAATAGAAGACAACGACAAGACAGGCGAGAAGAACGCGAAGACGAAAAGGAAACGAGAAAAGAAAGAATGGAACAACACGACGAAGATGGCAACAAGAAACAAGAAAATTGGGAAGAAGATGCTTTTGATAAGAGAAATCAGGGAAACGATAGCTTTAGTCCGCAACGAAGTGACAACGAAGACAAAAAAGGCAGAAATGAACAAACAAATAAAAAAGAAACACGACGTACTAGTCCAAGAAGAAAGGAAGACAACAGACAACGCGACAATAAAAAGTATGGATCTTTTATTAAGTGAATACTTTTCAAATTTCCGATATCTTCTAACGAGAGGTTCGAATGTCAGGTCTGGCTTCCATTGCGTTGATATCGTAGCGAATCGTAGCGTATTCTATTGAAATGTGAGCTCTCAAGCAGAGCTAATGTCTTTAAGACAATGGAATACGCTACGATTCGCTACGAAATGTAGGGACGAAATGGAAATCTTCCTTTAGACTGATCGTTCATTTTGAAATGGATATGGTTTTCCGATTATCGTATTTTCTGAATTGATTGTTCTTATATTTTGTTTAAAGATCGGGCGACGGTGGTCCAAAGAAATGGAGTGAAATGCGAGGTCGGGGTATCGGACGTGGTAAGAAGCTGGCTAAACCCAAAAAGACGGCTGCAGATTTTGCACGGCAGAACGAATTGGAAATTGCACAGAATAAAATAAAAGAACAGAAAGAAGATCCGAGGAATGATGAAGTCGGTCAGTATTCTGGTATGTGGATCACTTTGTTATTACCAAAAACAGACACGTATTCCCGTAAGAAACTCGACATGGTGCAGCTGTTGAGTTTGGCGACTAAAGTAATTTTCAACGATGTTGTACCGTACTTCTCATCGTAATCTCAACCACGAACTCTTCCTTGCTGTAGATTTACCGATGTAAAACTGTATAGATTTATCGATGTAGAACTTTCTTTTTTACATTGGATTCTGTATTGTGAATTTGTTGAGTAATTGTTAAATATTGATTTAAGATGTTAGCGATGGTCATATTGAAGTAGAAGAGAAGATTCCTGAAGAGAACAGTAAGTATAAAGCTCGTAATATCTTCCTATGTAAGCACTCGATAATAATGGACTGTGGATTAACAACGTTCAATATGCTGTTGGCTGGACGTATTCCGCTGTTCACTGGCACTTCAAATGAACTATACCTAATAAAGCGCACTCCAGTTTTGCCTTAATGACGTCATGACTGATCAATGTGTCTAGGTCCGGTGCAGGACAGTTCCAATCAAACTGGTAAAAAACGTTACTCTGCTCAACGACAAAAAGCAAGTGGTAAACCAGCCGAAGAAGGTGCCGCGATGGTGAGCAACACACCACAGAATATACCAGCAACTGAAACGAAAATCATTTATGTCAACCAGCCAGGTAGGTGTATAGCTACGTACGGAATGGAATTATAGACCATTTCCCTTTGATATGAGACGCCGATGGTATCGCTTCAACAATGGTTGATCAGATATCGTAATCTGAAACAAGGAACACGTTCAACCATTATCGGATGAGTCGTGTACCATCATCAACCACAAACGTTTGACCAGTGACAACCAACTACCATAATTCTCATGCCGAATAATGCGCTTGTTCTGGAACGGGATTCGTTTATAATTCGTAATATCTTCAATATTGTTTAGGTTATCCTGGGATGTATTATAACCCTGCTATGCAACAACAAGGTTTGAATATAAGTACTACCTACATCTATCGTAGATCACAAAGATCTATTCTGTCTATATTTGACCTTTGTTCATATAGTTACGTAGCTTCAAAGTTGTTTAAGTGTATCATTTTCTTAATAACTTCGAAACGATCCATCGCGTTACTCAATTAACTAGTACTTTCGTATGGGACTCTGACTCACGATATATTTTCGGTTGATTGGAGGAAAATACGAGCGCAATTTCCCTTCATTCTCGATTATCGTTTTGAAGAACTCACCCATCGTGCTTGAATCCTTTCCTTTCAGATATGGTCCGTCATGTGTTGCTACCAAATGGTAATTATGTGATGACGCCACCAACCATGCCTGGTCAACCACCACAACAACAACCACCACCACCACAAGCCACCATGGTACCACAAAATATATCTGCACCGAACATGATGCCTTCACAAACAATGTCTAACCCGAACATAGTAGGACAGAATATGCCGAATACTAATATGCTACCAGCTAATATGTCGCAGAGAGCTGGTGGATCACCTGGGGAGTTCATACCAACACAATTTGATCCAACACAGACCTACACTGATCCTAATACCGGCATGGTTTATAACACGCAACAGTAAGCTATGTTTTTATCACATATTTTATTAGCTGATTACATTGTTCACGAGTTGAAATGAACACATTGGCGAGCAAGAATGTCTTTTCTTACTTCTTGAATCTCTTCTGCTCGTAAGATATTGTCATGCCCACAAACACTCTGCATTGTATCACCATATTAATAACTCGTGCATGGTATTGACTCTGTCTCAATACGTTCTGTAGATTTCAAATGGTCCCGAATATTCCACATCAGTTTATGCAACAACAGGTAAGCTTGGACGTGAAGTTTCGCTATTTAAAGATGTTTCGCATTTTGTTTATGAACAGCGCTTTCTTCCAAGAGAAAATTAAAATGAAGAAATAGTCGTTTTGTTTAACCTATGTTCAACAAATTTGTTCCCTTAATTTTGGAGTCCAATAAACCTATGTTTCTGGACGACAAATATATTGTGCATTATCTTATGATCTCCTTGATCAAGAGTCCAGATTGACAGCTCGTATGCAACATTAACATCTTTGTTTTCTCAGATATACTCAGCGGAGATGCCACCACCTAATTTCTACCATACCGTACAAACTATACCGCGACAAGAAAGTCCCGTACCGAACCAGCCACCAACACAACCATCATCATCAGTGGTCCAACAACAACCTGCAACCATGGTAACACAAGGGAGTAGGAAGCGGAATTCTGCTGCTATACCAATCAAATCACCATAATATTCATGCATGACCGCCTGGCACCATAAAGCTATCCAGTGAATACCACAACTGTTCCGTGTTGACAACAACATTTTTATTTCTTTTTATTTCACATTTTATTTCAAACATTTTTATGCGTATTGTTGATGTGATTTTAATACTACAAAACTTTAATATTACGGCTTTTCTGACGCTTCTGACATTTTTAATGTTGACATATCTTTTTATACATCTAATGTATTATTATTAGTGGTAATATTTTGTTGTAAATAAACGTATACAAATCTGTTTTAACTGTATAATTGTCCAAACCATGGACAGTCGAAATGGAATAGTAAAAAAAAACATAGTGTGTTCTCATATCTTGTTATTGGGGTTATTCTAAATCGAAAATTTCATCTTCATAAAATTATTTGACATCAAAGTTGAAAGAAATGACAACGGCTCGCTATAACATGAGAAGACCGGATGTGATATCATTTCCGTAAACTTTGGTGTCCAATAAATTTTTAAACAACCTTTTCCGTTAATTGAATATATTTTGAATTGCTTGAAGTTGACCAATGGAAACAAACTCCTAGATTAGATTGCAGACACTTGGGAGGATTTTCCGTCTTGGCAATAGTTACTTCTTTGTAGTAGTTATTGTATATTCAAAGAGAAAAATGACAAGGAATGCAGACATGTATATTTAAATGGAGTGAATAGGCAATTTCTTTATTATTATCAGTTCAAGAAGCGTGCAGATAGTCCGGTTTCATCATTCTCTAGTGTTAAGGTTATCACAGGTTTCGACAGAAATGCAATGTAATATGAGAGCGGAATAAAGTCTTTCCATCTAGCTATTTCGTGGCCTTAACTGGAGCGGCAAGGAAGGAGTTAATCTCATGGAATGAATGAAATGGTCTACTATTTACCTTGCTTTTTCATGAACGGATTAAAATAAGTGGGTAGTGTTTTAGTTTTCACATAATTTAGGAAATAACCGTGTCCTTTTCCGATTATGTTTGAAAGAACCTTGTATTAGGGGACGACGCAATGTCGGAATCTACCTTAAATTAAATACCAAACTTCATAATTTAATTTGTATTTCTCATTTATAAAAACAAATCTATTGTGTGTAATGAATACAAAATGAACTGTCTAATGATATACACCCTGGAAGATTAGTAATTAGCGGCCGATATTTATTTGGTTGTATGAGTTGGTACACATTTGACTCGGAAAGACGAACATTTGGTGAAATCTGTCCCGGTTTCAAACGAGCAACAGTTACGTGTTAGAGCAGTATGCAAATATCTTTTGTATAGTACTATAGCGGGGGTGTTGCCTTAAAGAGAAAAAAAAACACAAACACTACAAGACGAGCTGTTTATGTTATTAGCATCTTGCACCAATGTATTCGCATTCATTGGTAATTGCTACAATCTGCCATATCGTTCTGATTGGCAATCTGGTAAGTTGCTTTCCGAGAACGCGTTTTGCACAAGATTTTATTGGGTGAGGAGAAAGATCAGGAAATCACTGTAACTGTGATGATATTTCAGCAAAATTTCACGACAGACCGTAACTAATCTTGTTGTAATGGCAATGGACAGCAATGGAGATGTGAATGAATCCGCCTTTTCACACCATAGCTTCGATGAAAGTGGTAATAAACTATTGTAAAAGAAAATTTAACCAGTTGAACGTGTGATCACCAGTTAATCATTTGAATTATTTACGTTGTATATATGTGTTCTATGAACAGGTAGCATTAACCAAGAGTACAACGATATTTCTAGTCTATTGGTAGCAAAACATGCAGAATTATTAGGTGCGTAAAAACAGTCGCATTGGACGCGGTCAATTCTACAATAGCGTTTCAAGTTTTAATCCACATGCCTTTGTTTCCTTTTCAAAAGGTACTTTTGATCGTATTGGACGGAGTATAATTGTTATTACACATTATAAGGGTAAAGCAAACGAGTTAGCCGCGACTCTTCGCTACCTATCTCAGTTACATAGGTATGAAGATACATAATGTAGTAATCTTTGGTATACCATTAGCGGCTTGTGTGCTATAATTATACTTTTAATAAGAAAATCCCGAATGAATCTATAATCAATACTACTACCACTTGAACAACTCTTAAGGACTATAAGGTAATTCACCATTGAAAATTACGTTAGTTCTACCATACATTGCTCGGGGTCCATTATAGTTTTTCAAGGAATTGACATATAAATTAACTATAAATCAATGAACCCTCAACTCCGTTTAACTGCGTGCATTGAGAAGCACTATGTCTCCTAAAGCGTCTACACCTTCAGTGTTTTGAGCAATTTAAATCATTTTATCAGCAAAGAAGTCCAAGAGAAAGGTTTCATGATTATCGTTGATGCTAGACATGAGAAATCGATCTATTTTAAATCAGTTTTGAAAGTTATAGAGGTAAGTGTTTTGTATATAACTACTTAAGTCTCAAATGATCCGCTGCTCATCTTGCATACGCGGGTTGCAGAAAACTTTGGATACATTGGTTGATATTGTTCTCATTTTGAAACCTGATGCGTTTTGGGAAAGACGAAAAAGTGGACGCCAAAGTAAAAATCTTGCAGCTTTTCCATTCGAGGTAAAGATGCGATCTGCATATTTATATCATGCTGAATTGAATTGGACCTTTCTTAAAACCACCCTAAAATTTATGTCACTGAAATAGACCACAATTTTGGTCCACAGCACACCAAATAATAGTTTTTTACGTCTTTTTCAGACGGTCTTGCTGTCGTCCTTGTCAAAGCTTGAAAAATATGTCGATCCTAGTCAACTACCTGAAAGTTTCGGTGGTACATTTCATTACAATTCTGATCTTTGGATCAAAAGACGTGTTGTAAGTGATAACGATCACATTTGAGAAAAAAATCCATTCATTTTTGAATGAAAAAGGTCCTAGTTGTTTTGATATAGTATTCTTGGAAAGATCTATTCTATTTTTCTCTCAAGGATATTTGGCGATTCGTGGAGAGTACCCATAATATTTCCAAACAACTTAGTGATCTCCGAGATGATTTGGAAAATGATGAAAAGAATGAGTCGTTATTTGATCATATCGGCTCGGATAACGATGATGATGATTTCGAAACGAGGTTTTTTGATATATCCAATGATCTGGAGAAAGGCGCACAACTTCTAGAGAAGATCAGTGCAATACCTGAGGAACAGAAACATCCTTTACAAGATGTCTATCAATTGGATGGTGTTTTATCTGATCTTATCACTGAATTTCGTCGTCTTGTTGATGTGTCTGAGGAAATGAACCAAACTCGTCACTTGGATAACACAATCAAGAAGTTTGAAGACGATTCACAGGAGGTTTTACCAAAGTTTAGTATTTACAAAGATCTTGTCTTCTATAACCGTTGTTCCTCTTCTTTACTTCAGGTTATTGATTGGTTAACTACAGTCGGTGAGAAATACGTTCTGAAAACTACCGAAATTGGTAACTCTTTAACAACAGCTCAAGGTTTAATGAAGAAACACACAGAGTTTGAAGCACAGACTAAGGTAGATATCATGATGGCACCATTAACTAGTATAACCACACTGACAGAGAACGTATCACCATATAATGCCTGGTACCGTTCAATTTAGATTTCACAAAAAAAAACAATTCTTTTATATAACCATCTCTTTCCTTTCTTTTTTGTTACGAGGTATTCATAACAGTCTTTGTACCTGGTATTTTAACAGGAGATAATAAGTGTTTTCGCGAAAGCACGAAGAGAAGCAAAGGAGTTGATAAACGCAGCTCATCCGAGGAATGAAGAGATCAAAGAACAGAAAGCGCTCATGGATAAATATTGTCGAATATTTGCATTCAGTATGGAAAGAATACAGATGTTATTAACGTCGTCGATCAACTTTCATAGCTTCAACAATGTGGTAAGTATTTATTAATTTTGTTGAAACGTTGCAAAGTCACACTGTCTCTGATTCATGACCGTCTTGTTTTTATGACCAGGTCTCGCAGCACTTAGATGATCTATTAAGTCTTTTTTGTACTGATGTTGATGATCATGCAATGGAGGAGAAAGTAGTTGATATGTTAGACACCATTGAACTACACACAGCAGGTCAGTGCCCAGTGCTCATGGTTTGTTTTTTCTGTCATTACCATTCCTCAAATCATCCAAAGTATTTAATAAAACTTGATAAAACGCATCATGAGTTGCAACTATGATATCTAAGAAATGACTTTCTTAAAGGTATGACAACCGCAACTGAAGCAACGTTACGAGAAGGATACGCAATCATTGAAACCTTAAAAACACCATTAACTGATATCAACGGTGTCGAAGTGGAGTTTGATTTTGCGCCAATTGCTGCGCATGTGCGAACAACCATCGACGAGCTCATTGGACGAAAGAAACGTAACGATGAACTGAGTGATGTAAGAAAATTGAAGCTACAACAGATACTACAATTACGGTCATGTGAACGTGACACGGATCAGGTATGTAACATGTAATATGTGTTTCGTTGATCGGTTGTTCTTCGTTGTTAAAACAAAGTTGAATTGGTATTTTTAAAACTAATTGAAGTCAATTGAATTTGTTAGGCCATTGCTTGGTTGAAAGATCTCAATGACGTCATGCTTACGTCACACACTAGTTTTGGTCGGACTTACGAGGAATCTGGTAGAATGAGAACTGACCACCAGAAATTTCAAAATACTGCTAAGGTATGGTAAATATGATGGTTGACGAGGTTTCCAGCTTTCCAAATAATGTATTTTGCGCACGAAGGACCAACTACCGAGATGTCAAACTTCTCCGGCGAGGCACGTGATCTGATGTGTTAGCTTATCGGGTTATTTATATATTTTTTTATATCCAGGGCACGTTTGATTACGGAGAACAACTCATTCAAGCTGCATTAGTTCTCCGTCGCTCTTGTCATTTCACCTTGTTACCGGTACAAGAGCGCGAGAAGACATTGGAAAAGGTCTGGGAACAAGTGGCTGCGATGATCATGGAACGAGCGAAGAGACTGGACGCGACTGTCGAGTTTTATCAAAAATCTGAAAAGGTCAGTGAGGGTTACTATTTTCGCTGTCCAACACGTCATTGTATCTAGGTAACACTTCAAATTGTCAACTCAACTCTATATGACTGAGCAGAACGCGAGGGGACCCTATTGACAGTTATTTCCTGCATTTTTTGTAGTTCTTATGTGATGTTGATGAATCATCAATGACTTATATCCACGAAGGCAATTTTTTACATCTGTCAAAAGGACAACTACAAATGGAGATAATGATTCATTCAGATATAAAAGAGAGACTTGATAACGATTACATGGACACGGTATCGTTTGGGGAAAGCTTCATTCATTGGATCATATCTCCGCTTGATGGCCAATCAAATGACACCGAGGATTCACGTGATATAACCATGAACCCGCTAGGTGAATGTTTAGCTGAAGTGAAAGAAAGGAAAATGGAATGGGATGAAATATGGTTGCAACGTTTGATAAAATTGGAAAAGCTGATGCAGGGAGAAAATGAAGAAGAAAATGTGTCGTATTCAGTAAGTTGCTTCTCGAGATGTATCAATATGAATATATGGTTCCTGGTTAAATTAATCCTACCATTAATGCAACTGGCTGCTCTGAACACAATATAAAACAGGACCCTTGAAGTTGGATATGAAAGCAAACTAAGTTGGTAGGAATGTCCTTAACTTCGTGGAAAAAGCTTGCAGAAACAAATGTGATTTGAGCACCACGTGTTGCTCAACGCAGCCACGCCCAAATATAGTGTGTGTTTATAT
>FXAL01045363.1:0-11500 GCA_900177555.1 Renilla reniformis
ATTTTCCACTAATTATCAATATATTGTGAATCATGTTAAAATAACCTAAATCGGCTAATATACAATTAGTAGCAAAAATTCAAAATGGCTGCCTCATTTTTAGATACTGATGGAAACAAATTCATTGAAATAATGAATAATTAAGTGACACTTGTATAAAACAACTGACAAGCAATGGCATGACGGTTTTTAGTGTTAAATTAATAAAAAAAAATTTCAAGTGATAAATTAAAAAAAAAATTACTCGAGGTGGAAGTACGGTAAATTACTATTTTTAAGATGCAAGGAGCTACAAAAACGTGGAAAGTTGTTTGAAAAATCAAAGTTGAAACAATATATACATCACGCTTCCTTACATTCTGGCAGTCACAAGTTACTTCACTTTTCACAAGACGAACTCCGTTGTGAATGGTTTAGATTTAGAAAATAGGATAAGATTACGAGTGTTGTTTCGACATTTTTTTTTTTGCAAAACTGCAACCTCATTTTGAAAGTCGATAAAAATTGTCCAATTAACGTTCTCAAAACATAATCGTTGCTGCATACACAAGATGTGAGATTTTGTTTTTATATATTTGAGCCGTGGTTTTATTATCTAGGGCAACTCCGACACACAAATGGGAAATACCTAATGAAAAACGAGAAGGAGGTGAGTATAATTCTCCTTCAATTTCCAAACGTTGCCTGTCTCCACAAGTGGTCTCATCTTTGAATTAAAATGAATACTTCTGATAGAATTTCCTGTAAGGTTGAATAGTTCTCAAGTCAACGCAACCTAAAACTTGTAATACGCACTTGTTCGATCATTTTTTAATATAACCTGGTATGCGGAAAACAAGCATAGGACATTTAGCACGGTGATATTTTAATGTCTCTTAAAGGGGTTTGCTCATTGGGTAGTTTTGATATAACGTCCGATGGTGTCCAAGATGTGTTGATTGGTCGCGAGGATGGTACTGTACAAGTTTATGGTTTTGATGAAGTAGACGAACCAATTCATAGGTTCAAATATGTAAGTTTCTGCTGTGAATATGTGATATTAAAACAGACAAAAAATAACGCTTTGCCCTCAAACCCGACTTCTATATATTTACTTTTATTCACGATCGTATTATTCTGTTTAGAATCTGAGTGAAAGTGTGACATCTGTGACTGGTGGTTGTATTGGGACTCCTGGTTATGATGAGGTTGTGTTAGCAACTTACAGTGGGTGGGTAATGGGACTGACAACAGAACCAAGACAAAAAGAAGCTGGTTCATCAGAGATGGAACAATCTGCAACTATCAATACAGAAAACCATGCACGTATTGATATTTTAAGGTACTTCAACATCTATCCAATTGGACACCATGATAGCCTTTGCCACGTTAATTAATCAGATTGTATAATTGTTAATTAATCATGACCTGTGTATATTTAAAAAAATAGAAAACGAGTCGCGTGCGTGTATGGCGTGATAATGCACGCGGGAAATGTTGGGAGAATACGAGATGCTTGTCGAATATTCTCCCAACATTTCCCAAGTGCATTATCACGCCATACACGCACACGAAGAGTTTTTCTATTTCGTTTATAATATAAGAAAATCTATTTATGTTTATACTATTTTGTAAACAAAGAAAGCGCGCGAAAATTCAACAATAGTGCAATATGGCCTGATAATGCACGCGCGTACTATCCCACTTATATTATAATAAAAAATAGAAAACAAGTCGCGTGCTTGTAGTGCGTGATAATACACACATGGAATAAAAGTAAAATACGAGACGATCATCGATATGTTTTACATGCTTGTCGAGTATTCTCTAACTTTCTCCAAGTTCATTATCGTACAATACAAGCAAATGAGGAGTTTTTTTTTCATTTCTTTCATGCATTAACGTTATAAGAAAGCGCGGCAATTGCGTGTTATGTGCGTGATAACGGCACGCGCGCTAGCCGATGAAATTGCACATACTATCGCACTTTTATCGAGTTCATAATTCAGATCATGACCCAAGTATACATTATAATCAACGGATAAACATGTGTCACTGACTGAAAATATAGCTATAAAAGAAAGCGTGTTGGTTGTGAAGAATTTATAAAGCAAATTAAGGTTGATCCGAAGTGGAAGTTCAATTTGATTTAATTCAATTCGGACTCATGTTATGAAAATATGCCTGAATTGCTTCAATTTAGTTCTACAATTGAATGTCATTCTGTCATTCCAGTACCCACTAGAAAAAACAGTTCATCTAATCTAAAAACGGTTACACATGTATATTAAACATAGTTCTTACCAACAGCCGGCTGATTTGATATGTAGGTCATTGTTTATTTTACAGAAAGGAGTTGGACGAACTTCAGGAGAAAGTACTTCATGAAAGAGAAAGATATCAGCAAACGGCACAGTCTCAAACAGCAGTTTCTGCCTTACCACATTTTGACGTAAATGATAAATTTACATTGAATCGTGATGATGCAAGTTATACTTTGAGTATTGAAGTACAGCTCCCAATTGATAATATTCTCCTACAAGTATGTATAATCTTACTTAAGGCGCTTAAGGTTATAGGGTCGCGTATTAAGTAATCATTAACAGTATGCAGTGAAATAGTTATTGAGTTAAATATGAAATAGTTATTGAGTTTTTTCCCTTCAAATACCCTATGTTGATTTATTTATCTCTGTCTCATTTACAACAAATTTTGTATACTGAAGTCTAAATGAAAATATACTGAGTATATAATTTTTACTGAAGTGAAAATATTTGAAAATAAAACTCGAAAAAATGTTCCTTCTCTCAGGTTAGGATCCAACCTGTTTATTTTTGTTTAGAGTGATGTGCCTATTGACTTGTTGGATGTTGACAAGAACTCAGCTGTTGTTAGTTACAGTGCTTGTGATGTTGATGTAAGTTTCGCAAGGGAAGTGTTGTTCAAATAGGACCTGGCGAAAGTCGTGTTCTAGTTTTAGTTGCGATATGGCGGTACTGAAGAAAAATTACCAATAGATTTTTTTGGGGGGAAAACCTGCTCAAAATTTGCTTAACTTTTCCTTCCATCGACCTTCAAAGTCTCAAAGCAAAATGTAAGGAAAAGTTGGGTCCATGTATGCATATATTGTTCCACATATAAAGTTAACTAAGATCTTGGAGACTCAACTGATTAGATTCTCTTGCGTAGAATACCCATATTTATACCATTCTGATAGACAAATAACAAATGAGATTTGAGCGTAATATATAATATACATTAGCATGTATATAATCCTTATGTTCTTATTATGACATTTTAGAGTGGAAATTTCTTGCTCGCAACGTATCGCTGCCAGGCAAATACCACTAGGATCGAACTGAAGGTATTACTTTACTAGGTGTGACTAGTGATGTGACTAATTACTTGTAAATCACTGAAGATGGCGTAAGTTATTCTGAAACATGTCTGTTTTTAAAAAAAGTTGTCGTGTATTTGAAATTCTTCTTTATACTCGCTCAAGTGCTAGGAACTATGGAAATATAAAATATCATTGAATGTGTATGCCACTATTTTGAGAACATTTTCGCAAGGAAGTTTTTATTTTTATTTTTTAAGCTATTGCACCAAGACGTGTCTTTTTCCGCCTTGTTATTATTTTGCCCCTTATTTCACCTAACAATTCTTCTACCCCATTTCTGAATGGGACATACTTGTTTTATGATCAAAAAGCAGTTTCATAATTCCGTTAATATTAAGGTATTATCATGGTAAAAATCAATGTTTTATAGATTCGTTCCATCGAGGGTCAATATGGAACATTACAGGCTTACATTACACCACGTATTCAGCCAAAATCTTGTCAAGTTCGGCAATATAGCATAAAACCTCTTTCTCTTCATCAAAGAGTTCACGTGTTTAACGAAGACAAGTAAGTTAATGAGTTATATGTTTTTTTCTCTCGTTCGAATATTCAACTCAAGCGACTTCTTAAGTGTTCGAAGTGTTCGACTTCTTTAAGTTTTTTCTCATCTTTGTATCTCTTGCATGCTTTGCAAGCCAGTTTGTCTGAAGCTAAAGAAGTCAGGATAAATTGTTTTAAAATGCATCATGTGCGTTATCACGTTTGTGGGAGTACTCCAAACCTTGAAGGGTCCGTGGGAGGATGAGAAGTCAGTTGATAATTTTGTTGCTCAAGTCAGTTGATAATTTTTTCCAGGCCTGTGAACACACTTAAATTATCTGGACCTTTCAGTTTGGCTGAAATCCACTCATGGGTTTGTTTCTGTTTACCAGAAGTACCTGAGAGGTGAGTGTTTAATAACTGATTATTATGATCCCGGAGCGAATGCGAAGCGCTTTTCAAACGTTGAAGGGAAATACGGATAAATACAAGCGAAAGGTGTGTTAACTCAATATTTCGTGAAATTTCACGGCGGATTAACAAATGTAACCGTCGAAAACTCGCACGTATCATCATATTGAATTGAAGGTATCTACTGTTCGATTTCCTTTTGTTGTATTACTAGTTCTTGAGCTTTCTAAAAATCGCGCTTTTTGACTGTCTTCGAAGATTGAATACCAATTTCTTTATTGTACAATCCTTGTTCACCGCCCCCGATCGCAATCGTTGGCAGCGTCAATTTTCCAGTATTATCGTGCCACTCGGTAGCTCTCTCAAGATTGCAGATATTATAACAATGGTATAATATATAATGATGAAAAAGGTCATCCATAAAAGAAACAATAAACAAACCGGATCGTTAACAATAATTTCATAATATTCCATGTTCTATGATTTTCATAATTATTAAAAAAAACTATGTAGCTGTGATTGGTTAATAATAAACAAGAGTGAGTATTTTGTTATGATATAGATTAAGGTTAGGATTAGCAATTCTGCAATTGAAAAACTGTATTTTTTCGCTTCAGAATCCATAGTTTCTATTTGTTTTCAAAATTACAATACACAAAAGCTGACCAATCGTGTATCATTTGTTTATCATATTCAATTCCAGGACACCGGCTGGGAACAAAGCACAATTTCATTTTGTATCAACATTTCTGGACACGCAACTGGATTGTCAATACACGTGAGATTGTTTATAAATGTATCAGTGATCTTGAAATTTGCGAACCACGACTTTTACTGTCAGGGCCCAATTTGGGTCTGCTTACACCAAGTGGAAAATTGAGAAAGGCGTTAAAATGTTTGCAGAGATTACTGCAGTGGCAATTTGGTACCACTACTCCTTAGCTAGACAAACAGGGCATCTGAATTCTCAGTAAAAATTGTTGGTTTGAACGAGCCTTTAGGAAGCACAGTCTTGTAGTCCCTCTTCGGAAGACGTGCCCCATTCAGAAGTGTATTATACAACTTACTAAAATATCAAGATTTTTACGTGGACTGCACGTACGACCGCCTTGCTCCACGCAAACGAACAATATAGATGTTTTTGAGCATATGTATGATATATGCAGTTAACGTTATTGGTTATGGTAGCTATAGCTGATGACACGTTCATGTTTTAGAAAAGGTGAAGCTGTGTTTCGTTCAGACAACATTTCAACTATCTCTATTCTTAAAGATGTGTTGACAAAAGAAGCAACAAATCGTAAAATCAACTTGGATATTTCTTTTGGTAAGATTTTCCAGTTGAAAAAATGACTCCAACATGCAAACGCCATACTAAGATAATCTACAATAAATAGTTATAAATTGTTATTAAAGCAGCTACCTATATTGCCTGCGAGATCAATACATATTCAGAAAGTGCTGAAAAATTGGCCACGTAAGTCCTAGATTGGATTTTGAAATTCAAGTGAACAGTTTACAAGATATATCGCCTCAAATTGACTATTGACTAAGGAAAATCCATAGATTACGTTTTCACTCACTACGACATAAGGATGTCGTCACTTCGACATAAGGATGTCGTCATTGCAACATAAGAATGTCGTCACTACGACATAAGGATTTCGTCACTACGACATAAGCATGTCGTCACTACGACATGAGGATGTCGTCACTACGACATAAGGATGTCGTCATTGCCACATAAGCATGTCGTCACTACGACATGAGGATGTCGTCACTACGACCTAAGGATGTCGTCACTATCGTACTCTTGTTTTTCTTCTTGGAATTTTCACAAATAAAACCCGAAACAACTATTTCAAAATTTACAAAATCACACATAAACCCAAGCTTGTTTGTGCCTGTACTCCAACTTATGACGATCATGTTTGGTGTTCACGTGAAAGAAGTTCATCGAGGCTTCAGCCAGCTGTTATGTTTCAATCATTTATGTCTTAATTTATAGATCTCAGCGAAGAGTCTGTATTACACACGTTGCATGTTATTCATCCAAAACTTGAGTATCAACTTCTTTTGGCGAAGAAAGTTCAGTTAATTGAAGCTTTGAAGGTAATAAGATGGTTCAATTATAAATGGTTGTTTGTTCTGTAAAGTATCTTGGGGGCAGGTCGCACAGTGCAAATTTTCTTGCAACTTATAAAAATTACAATAAACATTGCATTGCAAGTTGCTGGAAAAATTAACTTCTCCTTTTTGCGAAGCTATTCTATTTTTCCACCAGAAAAAATTTCCATCATATTAAAATAGCCTAAGAAATAAATTGAAGAATTTTTAAAGCCATACATTGGCTCATATGAAAAGTTGAGTTGAATGGAACAGAAGGGGGGTTCATTCCCATAGAAGTTATTTACACAAGATGATGTTGTAATTTTTGTTTCCCCCCAGGATTGTGTTCTGATTCACGCTTTATCATAATGACATTGTTTGACTCGTGATTTTTTCCAGGAATTGCAAATGCATGAAAACGATATAAGTTTCCTTGCACCAGAATACAAACAAATTTTGGGTAAGTTTCAATCTGCGACTTACAGTTTCTGTATGTCTCGGGTTTGTAGGAAGTAATAGTATATGTATTCAATTTGATCTATTTTTTAGACGAAAGCGACAAATTGCAGGAAGATTTCAAGAAACAACCTTGTCATTTAGAAAGACTATATGGTATTAATCCAATCACATTACGATGAACAATTGAATGACATATAATGCATTACGTATGAATAATTAGAGATGATGCAATCCGATATGATTGGCTCTAATGTCACTCCTGTCGTTTCAGGGATGGTGACAGATTTATTCATTGACAAGTTCAAATTCAAGGTGATCATGCTTATAAATTCGTGATTTGAGTAATAGGTAGATCAACTGAAAGACACTTGTTTTCCCTATTTATTTCCGTGGGTGGCTAATATTTTTTCAATATTGCTACTCTAGTATTTGATCATGCGCAGAGATTGTTCTCATGATCGCGAGATCTAGTCTATTGGTTATCGGACAGAGTTTAAAATTCTATTCCAGAGAAGCTGATGGAACACCATCTGACATATTCCAAAATACCATATACATGTCAGGGTTACATATTAATAATATTAATATGTACTACCTCTGTCATTGTAGTCCGTTGTTTTAGTTGTCTTTATACATCAAGGACCATTTAAGGCCGTTTAGTCTATACGCTGGATAAGTCAAAAATATCAAGCACGTTTGTGCTATTATACAAATGTATATTCAACAATATATTTCATTCACAAAACTCAACTTCTGAACTATTATCTTTTCTGAACTAACAATATGTTAAACTATCGAATATCCACTGCATTATTTTCTTTCAGGGAATGAACGTGAAGAACAGAGTCCCGAGTCTGCTAGAGGTTTTAGATAACTATGATCTGCCGAGTTTAATCGACTTTTTCGAATCTTAGAAACTGCTTGTCTTTATTTGTTACTCGCCTATCGCTTATTTCTTCTTATAAAAATGGAACAATGTAAAAATGTAAAGTTATGGTTCATATTGTAAATACAATTATTGAGGAGATTGAAATTTGCCCCTCAAAATAAAATTGATTGGTTTGTTCTCATGACGAACGAACGAACGAACAACAATGTATAATAATGGTCATATTTTCTTAATAATGGTTATTGTAATATATTTCCTCCTTGCGTTCAACGTTCTGGTACTGATATCTGAAGCCATAAACTTTTGATATGAATTGAATGTTCGCCATTTTAGATTTATAATTAGCATGAAAAATGGTCGCGAAATCGAATAATTGGAAAATACAGCGAGTGTAAAAAGCGAAAGAACTCATAAGAATAATTAGTTTACAGTAGATAACATGGTAATAATTTCGAACAATTGAAATTCAATAAACATTGTTGTACTTCTTAATATCGAATTAATACAACACTTGGACTTTTCTCACGGTTAACTATTTCCATATCATGTTTTGCAATAACACCGATTTTACTGCAATACAAAAACTTGGTTGAAATTGTGAAATTAATTTACAGTTTTAACCAGGTAATCTAACGATAACAATATCTGAGATAATTTTTATTGATATGAATCGAGATTGCAGACTTCAATTATCCAATTCATTCGAAAATAACGCTCTAATTAAATGTTTGATCAATATTATCACATAGTTAATTGCTAGAGGTTTTCATTTGTATAAGGGAAAATGCACTGCGTTTATGACATAAAATACGGCTGGTTTCAAAATCTGTTTAACAACATATCTGAAATAAATTTAAGAGGTTTGTTCAAACAACCTATTTTTCTGAGGTTTGAAAGCAATAACGGGAATACCGAATCTGTCAAAAATTACATTGGATATAATATTATAGACATTATAGTAGCTATAGACAGGTTTCCTTCTGGCAATATGAATGTCAACTATAATAAATACCTAGTATAATTGGTATACATCGCATATTGCATGGAATGGCTTGGCATTGCTTTTCAACATATTTTAAAAAAGGTCGTGCTTGAAACTTATTTCGCGCCATGTTTCGGCGAAATTGGTGAAAACTAATCACGCGCGGATCCTATATTCTTTCGTTTTTGAACAGAAAGGTGTATTTGTTTAACAAAATTGATAAAATGTTCGAAAATTTATTCAATTAACCATTGAAATCAGCTGAAAAAACATTAGTTAAAATGCATGGTTCGTTTAGATTGCCGATTTATTTTAGTTTTATCATTCCATCGTCGTAACTGCTCATCGGCGTCATGGCTAATGCTCATCTCTTGTTGCTAACTTATTTCACGTTATTCTTGTCTCATGCTTCTGCCAATTTCTTAGATACCGCAAAACAGAGATTAAACCAATTCAAAGAGAAATACAACAACAGTCAATCAGATATTATATTTCTTCTCGATGTTTCAGGTAGTGTACCAGTGAATGGTTTCAAAGACGAGAAACTTTTTGTTACCAGTCTTTTGAATGAAATCAGTGTTGCTTATTATTCAACAAGAGTGGCTGTCATCACATTTGGCAGCACAGTCAAAACTAACATCAATTATATAAACACGAAATCTATCACAAGTGAAGATAGCACAAAATGCGAGTTTAATAACCTTTTCAAGTATCGCGTGAATCACAGACGCGAAGGAGCAACAAGAATGGACCTTGCGTTCAGACAAGGTAATCAGTTACTTGTACAAGCAAGATTAGATGGCTTTGGACGCGAGAATATCAATACCGTGGCAGTCTTGATAACTGATGGTTATTGGAACTATGTAAATCCGAAAGATGAGATAAATAAGATGAAGAACGGCAGAAGACACGCGGATGTTCTAAGTGTTGGTGTTGGTTGGGCAGATCCTAACTATCTGGCTACTCTTGCTTCATCAACTGACAGAGTTGTTTATGCTAGAAATTTCGATCGATTTAGAGATTTGGCTCGATATATTCGAGGAGGTAATAAATACCATACAACTGAAGTATACCATGATACTCATTTATATAGCTAAGGGCGTCTGTCCTAGGGGTGAAGGGGTCTATTTTCATTTTCCATGTCTGATTGTGGTTGAAATTGAAAGTCGTAAAATACGTATTTTTTTATTTTCGATTCTGAACTGGCTTGTATTGAGCGCAAAATAAGCTGATGTTCCAAAAAAAAAGAATAGAAGATTAAGACGAACAAGATATGCAGCAATGGGTCGTGAAATGTTCGACAGGTTTCCTTATTGAGACTAATTAATTTCTGACTCTGTCATGTTTATTTCGGAAATTCACACGGTGTAACATTAAAAAACACAACTCATTCCTAGCCAAATGCTTACCATCATAAAAGAAAAAGTGCAAGCTTTGCAGGAAGCGAACGTGTTGAACCCCGAGCACTCAGTTTTACAGCACGCTGGCTCCTTCGTCACCCCCACCCCACCACACCCCACCCTACCCCATCCCCGCCCACAGACATCACAGGTTCTGGTTCAAGATTTCAGCAACACTGTAGTTATATTTTTTCTATTTATAATTCTCTTCAGATGCTCACGAGAGAGAGTACATGAGAGTATCAAGAGGAAAATGTTCGACATCCTGTCACAAAGATGCTTTTTGCTCCTGTGGGACGGTTGGTGGAAAATATGTATGTTCGTGTAACCCAGGCTTCTCAGGAAACGGCCACAACTGCGTTGGTAAGTAGGCAACTATTATATGACAATTAGTCACCGAAGGTGAGGTGACTACAAGCCTATATTGACTGAGCCGAAGGCGAAGTAAATATAGGCTTGTATTTACCGAACCTAAGGTGACTAATTGTTTTAGTAAAAATTCACAAGTGTTGTACAGTAGTATTGTGAAAATCCATGTCAAAGTTGCTGTTATTAGGGCTAGCGTATAATGTATTATAATTTACGAATTACATGTTGTGGTTTACGCCAGCTAAAGTTGTGTTTCAGCATTGAGAATAACTGTTTTACCTTCTTA
Source organism: Renilla reniformis (assembly GCA_900177555.1). NCBI lineage: Eukaryota > Metazoa > Cnidaria > Anthozoa > Scleralcyonacea > Renillidae > Renilla > Renilla reniformis. The sequence goes on from FXAL01045363.1 coordinate 10,768, forward strand.
CATTGTTCTGTGACATGTTTATAGATTTCGTACAGTACTTTCTAGTTCAAATTCGACGATATGTCTCTTAAAACCAACCAACGAAAACATAAACAAATGGCCGCCATCTTGGATATTCAAATTCTCTAAAAATTAAACAACTTTACGCGATTCCTTTTTGCTCCCTTCGTTTTTGGTGGAATAGTATTCATGTTTCAATTTCCGCCTGTGAAATTTCCTCCAATCTTTTTACGGCATTTTCCGTCATCAACGCAATAGTTACTGCTCAGATGCTTTCAGAAGTAACTAGTAATACATAAAATGCAGAAAACCCTCCGCTCAGTCAAATCAACAAGTTTAGTATCATAGTGAATAAATAAATTTAATAATAATAAAAATTATGACATACCTACATAAATTATACATACATAACATAAATGGAAACAACCCAGTTATATAACAATGTATCATACGACGATTTTGTATCACATCACAAACCAAACTACTGTCATGTCTTTAATTAAACAAACTATTTAGTAGCAATATATAGCACAACATACAATATAGACAACAACCAGGAGACTTACTGTCTTAGAATAATACTAATTTATAGATAGTAACTGACAATAAGGATTCAAAGCATTACATGCGATCTGTCACAACATCATCGTTTGTATATCAAAGAGATTTAAATAAACAAACCAAATAGTATACTGTTAGCAATTCAATTTCATGACTATTGTCGATATGAACT
>FXAL01045925.1:0-12264 GCA_900177555.1 Renilla reniformis
TAGTAGACTAGTATGTACCATTTGATTATTTTGGCTCAGTTATCACATCACACATCATATATATACCAGGGGTCGGTTGTTCATACGCCGTTTAGCTTAAGCGTTGGATAAGCAAATATTTAAAAACATTCCAGTTCATCTTGTGAATGAATAAAGCTAAGTTTCACGAATGAAATATATAGTTGAACACTCTTTTGTACTTTTAGATTATAAAATAACAGTTTGCTTGTTCAATAAATCCATAATGTGCTTGGCATTTTTGACTTATCCACCGGATAAGCTGAACAGCGTACAAACAACTGGCCCCTGGTATACATGACAAAAATGAGCCATCAATAAAAGATGAATGCTATTGAGCCATTTTTACTTACAATCGCCAGTCATTGTCAAATATAGGATTGGGTGGAGCATCTAACTTAGTGAAAATGAGTTGTTGTACATTTTGTGGTATATTAGAAAATTTTGAATCAATAGTAATAACATCTCCTTCTTGAACAGGCACAGTGAAATTTTCAAATGTAATTTCTGGATATTTATCTAAGAATGAAATAGTTGAGAAATATATACATTACACTATCTATCCATTTCAAGAATCAATAAAAATATATTACTTTGTGATTCCATTTTGAATTGATGTGCTAACTGAGGAAGGTGTAATTGTAAAAAATGGTAGAACACCTCAAAAGCCTTGGGTCCTGATTTGGTAAGATGATCTAAGAAGCTTTCAATTCTTTCACCAGAAGTTTTCTGTTGTAATATAACTTCTTTTGTCCCGTTATGGAATATATTTGCTCCAACCAGCTCATTTGTTAGTTTTTCAGTATCAAGTTTTGCCTTGTTAAAGCAATTTGAAAAGCTCATTAGGGCATGTCGGTGTAGTTTCTGCATCCCTACACAATGACCTGTTGCTAGAAAAATCAAATAGAACTTATTATCATTCATATACCAATTGTATCAAACTTCCTAGCATGGTATATATTTAGAACTTACAATTATCAGTTATATTAACAATTTCCACATTTCCCTCTTGTGCTAGCCATTCCCCCATCCATGGTTGTACATCAACAAGTGCACGTACAAAATTACTAAATGCATCCTTTCCGCGTGCACTCAACAAATCAAGAAATTTGTCAGCTTTTTCACTTTGTGGTATTTTCGCCAATATCTGTTCTCGGTCATCTCTACTGAATGTATCTGACATTCGCCGTAAAACGCTTTCAACTAACAAGTCTTCTACTATTTGACATCTATACTTTCTCAAAATTTCACGATGCTTTGTAGTCATACCATATTCGTCTGCAACGCCAGCCATCTTCTCACCACAACTTCTGGGAAATAATTTCAATCAAGCGGAAATAATGTCAATCATGGCGTTCCATTATTCCAATTGGTGGTTCTAATTACTGCGTGGGTTTCGCGCACTCTCGCGCGTGATGTATAAACAATGTGTATAGCACACTCATACCAACTGAATTGCTAATTAGGTAAACCATGTGTAGCTGATTATGACCAAATTGCAACATTATACCATGATATGGTAGCATCTTTGACATAGGTTATGAGTACTGTGCGCAAGCCATGGAGGAAGGTACTTTACGAAAATCAAGATTACCCAGATAACTATGTGGACGCATCATTCTTGGACGAATTGAAGAAAAATGGTGAATCATTGTCATTATTATTATTCCCATTTTCAATGTCTGTTGCATGTTCGAGTACCATATTAACCATGTATAGATTTGATTTCAATCATTCATTTGTCAGTGTATACCAGAACATACCATTTTTGGAAAGTATCTTCTGCTGCGAGTGCAGTGTCACAACAGATGAGCAGGTATTATGTGACACAACATGTGAACACATCATATATACCTAAGAGAAAGAAAATGTTTTATTTTGTTCTTAGTTTATGTTTATTTGTTGTGGGCTTTATATGCATGCAGCAAAACATTACTACACCTACAATATTACTAATAAGTTCTTCAATCATAACACTATTGGGTTATTGTGTTATAACTACAAGATGGAATGCAAAACAAGGTTAACACAAAAAATGATAGCAAGAAAATATCATGTTAACAAACCTATTTATATATATATATATATATCTTATTAACTTTTAAGTGAAAGATGATGCTAAAAGCTTAGTTCTTTTCCTCTCCTTTTCATTTGGTCTTTCTCCTATTTTACGAACTTTAACAGACTCAATAAGTACTGATACAATATATGCAATGACAGTATGTGTAATGCCACTATGATCAAACTATTGTTTTTGTATTTACAATAATTCATGTCATTGATAGGTATTTATGCTTGGTATGAATTTGTTAGTTCATGATTATGGTGCAAGTGGTGCCATGTGAGTCAAATATCTATGGTAGATATCTTTATCTTTTATAAGATCCTATACCATCTTTGTTGTCACATATAGCGTCTCAAAAGCAGTTTCTTTGAATACGGCCATTTTCGGATCAGTTTGTCTTGCATCTCGTCTGCCATCATCCTGGCACACCTTTGTTACAGTCATATTAGCTGTTGATATCTTTGCTCTCTTCCCATTATTTCGGGAGCAACTCAAGGTAATTGCATCAATAAGAAAAGGAAATTTAGCTCAAAACTGACGTCACCTGATGACGTCATGCTATATGACGTGTGACCCGATGACGTCATATACAACATGGCGTTTCATTCTTGTAGGTTTCCTTCCCATCAATTCAAGCCTTATTAACATGGACTTTGCTCGTCGTCTCATTTCTTTCTCTATGTGTTGTCTCTTATATGGCCGCCTTGTTCCTAATATCGGCGCAAGTTGCTGTCATTTTTATTTGCCCTTTTTGGTTGGTTAAACTACAAAAATATAAGGAGTAAGTGTCTATCATATCATGTTACCAACCTTTTGATCAAAATTACGCATTTTTCTTACAGTAATATACACGGGCCATGGGATGAGGCTGTTATATCAACCTGACACACTTCCATTAACAGGAATGACGCAAATTATGCTAATTCGCTGACCACTCGCGTCATCGGCGGAAAACGACAAAAAAATGTTCGCAACGAACTTTAAACAAAGCATAATATTTTATACAAAATAATGTAATCAGGTATTTGCAAATAAATAAAATACGCGTACTATTTTAGTACAACTTCTGGATTCTTTGTAAAGATAGCTTCCAATTTTCTTGCCATCTTTCTTCACAACCATTACAAGCTTTCTCTTCTTCATCAAACCTCCGCAAACAATTGAAGAAAGCTGCTTTATAATCCTATATTAGAGAAAAGGAATAATAATCGGTAATTAGAATACCAATTATGCAGAATACTGTCAATCAAGCATTACGTTGTATTCTTTATTTCTTGCTTCGATCACAGCTAAATGACCTGGTGTTGTTCTCATTGTTGTAAAACTCTCTAAAGTATGTGGTTATTTGTCAAGGAATATCCACACTGAGTGCTTATGTTCTCATAAGTGTTAATTTCAAATATTTTTATATCATTAAAGGATATTTTCAACTGGAGCAGTATGAGGTTGTAAGACAAGTTCGTTAGTTGGTAAACATTGCCAATCTTCTGTCTTGACTTTGATTCGCAAGTGCTGAGCGGGACGTGGCTTGACATCTACAACAGTGATTGTAACCTCAATTAATTAATAATCGTCTATTATACACACTTAATTCTATATCAACGCGGTGAACGATTCAACGGTCACAACGTTCGTTATTAATACGGACATTACCTGGTTCATTCTTTGTAGCTTTTGTTTTCTCTACTAACAGTTGTTTTGTGCTTTTTGGTTTTATTTCCACTTCTAAAAACCAATAAAACAACACTCGATGAAGATAATGTGAAAATGGGGGTTCCCCAATGGAGTGACTCTACCTCCTCGCAGCAAATAATCGACACAGATAATACAATCAAACATTTGTAATAGTTTGTTTGTTATCTCGGTAAGATGTTGAACGTACAAAGCCCCACGTTCCACCAGATAACCCTATATATATATATATATATATAACCACGTTATATATCAAACGTACCAGTAACATATTTAGTGTACATAAGTAATAACCCTGTTTTATTTGATATAGTTTAACATGCAGTAATTACTCGTACGTGATAATTATCAGTGAATCATCATCGGAGATATTTGCCGGCATGTAAGCATATCTCAATAGTGAATATGCCACCATTTGAGACTGTTACCATCGGATGGTATAAGAAGTAACCCACGCGTATACGGGAAGGGTGTGCTCGCTAGTAACCATGTTTTAATGGTGAATCTCACGACCATACCTTTAATTGGTTGCTGAAGTCTTTAATATTTTTTAATCTCAATTCCATTCTCTCTTTTTCTTGTTCTTTCAAGTTTTCAAGTTCAGTACGGTTTTTTGGATGACCCAATGTTGGCCGCAATGCACGTTCATGCTTTTTCTGGAAACAAAACAAAAGATTGACTCAATGTATTAAAGGAATACCGTGAATGTGATGACACTTCCGTCATGTTTGGTGTTCGATAAACGTAAGAAGATCTCCCTGGAGTTAGATATATACATTGTAACACAAATCACCTTCTGTTCCTCCAACAATGTGACAATTTCCTCGTTATCTTTTCTTGTTTTAGCCACCACGTGCTCTGTAGCGCGCACGAATTGCTCAGAAAATGTTCCAACTATCAAAGATGGTACATCAACCACAATTGCCGAGAATTTTGTCAATTGATTTTCTAATTCTGAAAAGATGAATATACATTGTCAGTTCTGAAACCACGCGTTATTTGACCTTGTCTTGGGCGTGAACATATTCCGCAGATTATTACAGAGATTTCATGTTTTCTTGAGACACACTTAGGAACAACTAAGCTATATACAATAAATCTATCGAATGATTATATGAATCACCTAGTAAACACGAATTATGATAATTTTCTGCTTGACTTTTATACGATGTTAATCGTTGTATCATTGCTTGGGCACAGATGTCAAAATTGTCATGTATATCACGCCGAGTTGGTGCACGCAGACCTTTCTGTCGGTAATACGCCTAGATAAAACGGAAGAAATGTCATCAAAGCACGTGGTGATTTAGAATGAAGCACGTGACAACGAAACACACCTCTGCTGTGGCTAGTACACCCTCAAGTGAATGACGTAATATATGAAGAACACGAGCGGTGAAATGCCTAGTGGTAACAAAAAGTAGTTAGGAATTAAAGAGGGGGAAAGGAACAGGTTATGGTGAGAGAGGAAAAAGGGAAGGTGAGAAGAAAAAAAAGCTAACAACTAAGAATGGATAATAGGAAGAAAGATTTTGTAAAAAAACAAAGTGGATGGAAGTATACTTTGGTTCACGATCAGATTTTTCACCAAAAACCAGATATTTTTTATCAAATCTTGTTAAAAACTCTCTCTTCACCGCACTACGATTATAACTGAAATGAAAGATTCAGTTTGTTTCAATTAATCTCGATAACATTTCAATGTGGAAAATTGTGTATTTTGCGAGATGGCGTTACCTTGTTTTCGGTAATTTCGCAGAATGTGCAGAACTTTTGATGGTTAACTGGAGAAAAACATTATCAAATAAATGAAAACGAAGGCAAGAAGAACATGTGATTGTTTATGGTTATGTTAATGTTACCTTTTTCACGTTATCCAGAGGCATAGTTTGTGGTCGTCCTTCGGTAGATTGTGGTGATTCTAAATGTGGAACACATCGTTCAATACTGATATACTTCTAGCTAGATATCAGTGATAATCGTACCAGAATTGACTTGAAGTTTCACTGGACTGCTGCTTGTTGTGGATACAACACCTGCTTTGCTTGATCTGAAATGACAGAACAACATGATTTGATGTAGGATACACCTATATGAGGTGTTGATGAGGTATAAGACTTACAGTCGACCATTCTTCCCTTCCACTTGTGGAGGTTCTATATTCAGTGCCGTGTAATAAGTATTAGGGTCAACTAGAAGACAGTCCAAAGATAATGTACGATAGAAAAACAGCTCCATTGTTGAAACCAACTCTCTTTTGATATCTTCAGTTGTTACTTGCTATTAAACAAATTAGAATAGTAATAATTGTTCTAATTAACAATAAAAGGTGCCAGAGTTTACCCACCTCTTTATCCAAATTAGGATTGCGAACACCATCGATATAGCGTTCGAGCGTTTTAAGTTTAGACGCTATCTGTTTGGTTTGGGAATTACTTTCAGCAACCTGATTAGAGAAACGACAAAGATATTCGTTTCAAAATTGGGAACTTCTTATTTTGGGCGTGGTTGACACGTGGTCATACTTCGCTTTTTATTTTAACTTGGGTATTAGTAATCCATCGTGAGACTTTTTCAACAAATGTTACATCAAATAAATGATGTTTGAATCTAAAAAGATTGCATCACCATAGTAATGATGGTAATATTGCCTGTCATATCAATTATATACAATATATATACCTATCTTCAAGTTTTCCCGCGTAATCAAGTGCAGTTTCGAGTCGTTTAGATTCCATTCCTTCTAATTCACCCATAATAAAGCCTTCTGATTGGTCTATTTTGTTAGCCATGCGTTCCAACCGTCTTCTGTACTCTTCTATTTCATCAACAGAATAATTGCCACCGTCGGAAAATACCCTAAATATAACGTCATGAGCCAGAGCGTGTAATTCTCTCATACATAATATGTGTTTTATCCTGTTGTGACTTACTTGAATGACTTTCTAAACCTAGCATTAGAGTTACGAAGAGACGACAACATTCCATCCAGATCTTGGCGAAATTTCCTTAATGACGTTCTAATTGTGTTCATATATTCTTCCACCTGACCACTCACTTGGTCTTGTATGGACAACAACCTTGCAACAGAAATATCGATATCAGAAATGCGATACAACACATCACCTGAGTTGTGGTTAACAACTAACTCGTGTGTCTTTGTGGCACTTGTAAACGTTGATTCCAAACCCTGCACTGTCTTCTTGAATTTCTCCGTCTGTAAAATAATATTCCATTCAGTCAAAAGTTAATCTTCGGTGTCATATGTTCTGAGAAAAGTTTGTTCTATCCAGGACAATCGTTTAATACATTCACTTTGTCAACCAACTAATTGGTTTAGCGCTACGCCTCTGGTGATCAATTAAGAGCAACTGTAACTGGGATTAAAAGCGGCAAACGTTTCTGGAGAGACAAATCCTGTCGTTACCGTCCAGTTTGTATAGCGGTACAGTGGTCGCTTCTGGTGCGGGAGGTCGGTGGTTCAAATCCCGGTCGAGTTATACCAAATACTTTGAAAATGGTACCCGTGGCTTTTCTGCTTACCACCGAACATGAGAGAGATAGCATGGGGCGGGTATCTATAGATCATACCTCTTCGTTGTGTTCTGCAACCAAAGTCTGGAATCTATTTTTAAATTCCGTTAAAGTGCCAACTATACCCTTCGAATGTCGATCAACTCTTTCTTGATGGAGAACCAACTCCGCTAATGAAAGAAAAGTTGTTTTTTTTGCATCTTTGTAATAATTTTCTTTATTTCTCTCTCTAGCACTCCTTCCCATCCTTCTTTTTACGCACGTTTCTTTTTCACGGGCATAGCAATATATTTCATTGAGTTATGATTAACGTACCAGCGCGCACGTTATGTACGTCTTGTTCAGCTCTAGCACAACGTGGTTTATGAAGATGAAGTCTTAAATCTAGTTCACTGTTCAGTTCTTCAACCTAGAATAATCATAATATCATCTTTCATAACCAGTCATACTAAGCCACGCTCTGTATCGAGCCCCACTTACTTTGGCAGCAACGACACTATTTGACCTTTCAATAGCTTCGATCCGCCATTTTTCCAAGGATTCCAAGAACTGCATTCGTAAACTGAAAAAGTGGGATCATGTTTTAAGAGAATATCTGATGAACCTTTCAGCGCATCCTATTTCAAAATTCTTGAACTAACCACTTTTTAAGATCCACAAACAGTCCCTCGTCTAATGTCATCTTCTCTGTGTACAACGTATTATAATCATCAAAATCTAAGATATCGGAAAAAGAAGCTCTTAATCTAGCTAGTCTATTCTGTCCTACAATAACAATATTCTGACATTGTGGAAATGTTAGTCATGGTGGATTTGATCTTGGAAACAATTGTCATAAAAGCTCGCAAGGAAATGAATCTCCAATAATCCAAGGTTGATGATGGTGACGCCGTCAGTGAATGGTGAATTGGTTAATGAAAACACCATGATATATTGGTTCTTACCTTGTTGGTCAGTAAGAAATGTCATTGATGTTTTCAAACTGCGAACACTGACTGCTGAATTAGAAGACTCGTATTCTCCGGGAAATTGTGTCACATAAAAAGTTGTTCCATTCGATGTTTTCAACACTTCTTCCAACGTAGACGCGTATGATGATGTCTATATGTGTAAAATGACGTCATCATGAGATACGGGGCTAAAGTAGTATACATATAGCTCATTGTTGAGTTATAAGACCTGACATGATATGACATGATACTAAATATTTACCTCACGTGATAAACGGCCTACTGGAATAAGAAAAGAGAAATGGTTATATAACTCAACTCTAATTTGCCACTAATTATGTCAATATAAGCGCAATCTGCTTCGTTTTCAAATCATTTCGAGAAAAAACTTCCCCTGCCTCTCGTGAAACACTGCTTTATTCTTATTTTCAACTTATTTCGCTTCTTCTATACGCGTAATCGCGCCGTTTTCTCCACGGGTCTGACTTATATCATAAAAATTTGATGGATACGGCACGAGAACGAGAAAGTTAAAATGGGGAAGCATTTCATTCCATTTCATGGTAGTTCTGTGCGCAATGAATAGATAATGAAGAAAAGTGCACTATACTTGGTTTCGTTGCTGCCTTTCTTTGATGGGCCTGATGATAAAAGAGAGAATGGTCACTACATTGGTACGAGATAATTAGTATTTCTATATATCTCTGTGTGGTAACTACATATATTAAACATACTTTTTTCGCCGATGTTTTATTTCTGTCCACTGAGAAATAGTAACAAACATCTTGATCATAACGGAATAATTCATTCTGAATAAAGTGCGGATACTTCCGAACACATTCTAATTGAGCGGTATGGAATGTTTTGTAACTGAAATAACATAATTGAGGATCATCATTGAGTGTTTTGTACTTGATGTGATTGGTAATTAGAATACCAACCTGTTCTTAATATCTTCTAACAAGGAGAAAGCTTGGTTCAGATTATTAGTTAATGCCTGAAATAATGTAGAAGTGAGTATACAACGTATTTGAAGCGTGTGTACAGCTAGTATTGATTCTTTATACTTGTTTAGTGGAATCTTGTCTCATGCGATCCATGATTATATCAAGATTAGCTTCTTTGACCTTCAAAATACATTTCAATTTGAACTAACGATGTATGGTGCAAACACTGCATGGTACATAGTGCTGGTGATACGCTAACAGTACAAGTCCTGTGGTGATTACGTTAGGCACCATAGTCCATTTTTCAGGAACATTATTTATGGTTTTGATACTATATTATAATGGTCCATAATACAAGTACCATGTTTTCTAACCTGATTTGTACCATCATGACGATGACGTCGATCATCAAGTTCCTCCTGAAAGTTGAAAGAATTTTCCTCAATTTTCATCTCCTATTATTCTAGTGACCGATCCGTACTTGCCTGGAGGGATCGTTCTTGCTTGGCTAGGTCTATTTCATGGCTATCCCACAAATGAGCCGCACCTTGGGTAAACTTGAATAACGAGCGGACTAAATTATCTTGGGACGTAGCCAAGTTATCAATAGTTCTCTATATAAAAGGAAAAACAAATTTCAACGTTCACCTTTCTTTTGTTTATATATCTGTTCATCGGAGTTGTACCTCGAATATATCCATTTCAGTATCAAATCGTGTTTTTTTCTCGCCAATAAGAGGCACGTATGACTCGTTCATAATCTTTGGAAATTACGAAAACTACTTTTTAGAACAATTAGAACGATATATCCATGGCATTCTATTTCAATTTACCGCTTCTAATTCCTCGTCGTGAACAATGTCTTCGTTTTCCAAATTAGCCTGAGATAATGATAGAAATAGTTAATCCATAATTTACGATGAAATCAATATGTTCTAGTTTATATATATATATGTATACTTTTGCTACGTGCATTATCTCATAACACGACTCAATCACTTTCGCGTATTCAACTTGTAACAAATCTTTGTACTTCTTATTGACTTTTTCTAATTTGCAAAATTAAATAGTACATGAGACACGTCATAGAGAGTGACGTCACTCATGCTTACGTCACACACCTAATTTATCTGTCTCGTGTCCAAGGGCGTTGTTCCATTGATAAACGGAAGCCTTGCTGGCCCCCGGGGGCTTCATTTCTCTGGAGATGAACAGTAGAACGTTCACACCTCATAAACGCGGTTGTTAACAGCGGAGAAAACACACCTCAAACTATTCAATATTTCTAATCGTTTAGTGTTTAGAATATCTTGTTCTTTTCTTAAACATTCTAATTGATGTAATACTCCTGGAGGCTGCTTCATTGCTTGACTTGTCATAAAAGATCTAAGATAAATGGCGGTTGTAGAAAAACCAGGGAACAAGTCTAAGTTAAAAAACGTTGAGTTCTTACGAGAATTTCTCAATAGCTTTTGAGATTTGTAATTCTTTCCAAGTTTTTATTCTCGTTTGCCAAAAATGATAGTATTTCCTATCCTGTTCTATTGTACCTTAAAAAAACCCACAAAATACTCTTCTTTACCCTACTAATTCTTCTCTTTTTCTCATTTCTTCATTCCAAAGTGTTCCGATTTTTCGATGCCCTGATTTTTCATTAAAAATGAATTACCTTTATTCAATGTAGCAACAAGATCAGCGTATGCTTTACGATTTAGAATCATTGTCGAATTGATTTCCTCTGCTTGTTTTTCAATCAAACGATGTACATCAGAAGGCATTAAGAAAGAAATGCTTTCTAATTTCTTATTGAATCTTTTAAGTGTTTCACAAACCTAGGATCAAAAACGTCATATGATCATTTGTCCTTCCGTCTTGCCTTCATCACTTCCTTCATTCCTTTTATCATTCTTTTCATTTTCCTTTCCATCATCCCTTCCGTTTTCTATTCTCTTCTTTCATAACATTCACCATCATTTCTTCCTTCCTTCACTCCTTACATTCACTATTCCACTATCCCACTCTTTTCATCATTCTCATCTCCTATTTCTCTCCCCTTTCCCATGCTTATTTGTTCTTCTAATTTACCCTTTCATATCTATCATTCTCAATCTTGTCAAACGTTTTATCAAGTTCTCTAATGAATTGCAGTCGTTTCTCAGTTGTTTCTGAAATATCTTGCCATAATTGATGAAGATCATTCAACTTGAAATTGATCAAATCCTAAATTCACCAAATAAATTTTATATATACCTTTATTACTCATATATTAACTATAATAAATAAAGGCCACATATAGGTACCTCGTCAGTGTTGAACTTGTTCATAAGTGATAAGAATTCTGAGTAAAGAATAGAATATGTTTCTCTTACCAAAACTATCATATTATTCATTTATCAAAACAATATTTGATATACCATTGTCATTGGTTTTAAATTGTTCTTTCAGAGTTGTACTAGCTTCAACAAGACAAGGTTCAAGATCCTGAATAATTGATTATATAGGTGGTTCATCAAAATATCATGCAATCAAATGATTGATTGATTATGTGAATGTCGAGTGCATATTTCCATGCATTATTTTATGTTACTGCAAATGCTTTCTTACAGAACTAATGATGCCAAGTTCTTGGTGCAATTCCTCAACCATTGTGTCATGCCTAAGTAAGATAATTAATAGCAATTTAATAATAAACATTTATCTATCTATATCTCTCTCTCTCTCTATATATATCTTTCTCTCTATATATATATATATAGACACACCTTTCTTTTCTATTTTCTTGAATCTTCTCAATAACTTTGGATTTTGTTGATCCTTGAAATATATATTCTAACTATTAGAGCTGACATCTCATTGGTAATTAGAAGACAACTTAGGTACTTACCTTTCTTGGAATTGTCAGGCAAACCTCGGACTTCTTGTACATCAATATAACTTTCAGATAATTGAGTTCTGTCTTGTTCATCTTGTTTTAGGTATCTATTGAAGTCATAGTCAAGTTTTACTTTGCACACACTATAGTATAGACTATATTGAAACGTGTCACCCAAGGTGTGGT
>FXAL01046336.1:0-10170 GCA_900177555.1 Renilla reniformis
ATATACATATATATATAGCGTATTGTTATTTTTCTAATGTTTGTAGAGATAAGATATAGAATTATGTTTGACGGAATAGTATCACTATTCGTATGAATATACGGACAGAAAAACAGGGCGGGAAAAGGATTTTAGAAATTCTTGCAATTATTATAGCCACGGCAAGCGTGCAGTGAAGTAGAGCATCTGAATTTCTTCATGGCGCTTTCACCCATCACGATTTCTTTCGTCGATTCGGATGATTAATGCAGCCAGTGAAATATACGGCAGAAACAACATAATTATAGATTAAATACAAAGCTAAATTGTGGATTACCTGTTCATTTTCTAACCTCAGCCAAACTAACTATCATTAATAAAGGTTCACTGTCGCCCATCCTTTCTGTTTTGCAGTTTCATGCTGATTGATTTATTGCCTTGAGAGATGTCTATACCATCATGGACGATTGTAGTCGTTTGTGTAACTTGCTTCACGGTGTTGTTCAATATTGGTTGCTTTTTAGCATTGATTTTTACTTGGATGAAAGAGAAATCAAAGTAAGCTTCCTTTGGAGTAAAGATCTCCACATTATTTCACTATGAAATAAAGTTAGATTAGATGACAGCTAATCCGCCATTCAGGACATGACATCAGTGGTTGTTTAAATGCTACATAGCGTCCAGCCAAGGTTTACTCGACAAGAAAGGAGAGGAAAGAAAAGGCTGATCACGTGACACAAGGAATGCATCTCACATCCAATGATAAAGAAATTAATAGTTTCGGCTTTCAATTTTATTGATTAAATATGTTATTTTAAATTGATTCACAATGACGGAAAATATGATTGTTGGACACTGCTGATTTATCAATATGATATTACACCAGGCCTGCTTACTCGAGATGGAACTAAATTGACCTGATTTCTGATTAGTTTTCCTCAATTTCTTGATGTCAAATAAATCTTTAAGAGGACTATACGTTTGGCATCAACGTAAGAGTCCTAAAAGGCATAAAAAATGTTTCATAAGATTGCCAATAACTTTCAATGCTAGATTTTTGTACCAAACGTGTTGCAACTTAATGGGCACATGCAGGCATTTCTTATTTTATATTGTAGAGCTCGTCGCGTCGAGTTTTTTTTCCTCCTTGTGGCAAATACTCGCGAAGCTATGCTTTCTCAAAGTTGGCTACCACTAAACTCGGCGCACTGAGCTATAAGATAGGTGAAGAAGAAAAATGCCTGCATATACCCTTCAACGATTATGCATTTTTAGGCCGTATTCTCCATTCAAAGTGAGCTACTCGACTCGTAAACGTTCCACTAAGAGTGAATCAAGTTATCCAGACCGGTTCTTATCTGGACGCAAGGCACGTAGTTTAACTTCACTAAAATCAAGTCAACCAAATATATCAGCTGCAAACTCTGACCGTTATGGTCGCGGTGTCATGGAAAGATCGTCATTGTTTGAATTTTGGTGGGAAGATAGTTACGTACCGAGAAGTAGAAGTAACGAAAAGCCTCGAAATGAAACGGATCTATCGTGCAGTAAATCATCCACATATCCTAGTAAATCAAAGAGAAATAAATCACTTAGAGAACAACGTGCTTCGTCAGAAGAAGCACTCGTAGATAGGAGTAGCAAAGATGAGAAAGGTGAACAAGTTGAACAAAAGAAGTTACAGGGTGACGTTGAACTTTGATTGCGTTGTATTACATTATACCTACATTTCTATTAGTTAATAAAGGAGATGTATTCCCACATATCTAAATATCATTAACTAGTTTAAATTCCCGTCTAAAACCCTTATTCATTCAGAAATCAAAACGAATCAGCGCTGGGCGTTCGGAAAGGGTTCACACACACACACACATATATTAGCTTAGATAAGATAGATAACACAAAATAAATATAACCTTGAGATTAGAGCGCGAAAAGTCTGAAAATGAGGTTCACTGAAATAAAAATTTTTTGGGCTATTTAAGCACTTCAAAAATCGATCATATTTTCCGCCACTCAATGGTGGGACAGCGGAGTCGGTGGTTGGGGGTGCGAATCCACATCTTCCTATAAATTGTACTCATTTTTTGGAGAAAAGATGCAAATTAACTGAAACAAGAGTTGAGGTTTCAGGTGCGAACCCTTGACTCGATAGTATATTTATTATTAATATCAGATATTTTTCATTCCGATATTTGAGACGATAAATCATTAATGTTGTATTAAGATATTTTGAAATTGTCTTCATAAAAAAATGTCTGACTATTTGATATCAATGCTCTATCGAGACCAGGGTTTTCACCTGAAACCTCGACACCTGGTTCAGTTAATTTGAATCTTTTATGGCAATTAGGATACTTTAGATGGAAAGTTTTAGGTTCTCACTCAAAATCTCACCTCTGCTGTCTCGTACTTGACAATAGCAGGAAATAGTTGACCAATTCAGAAAAGGTTAAATATGGAAAAAAAATATTGAATATCTATCCAGGTGATAGGTAAAGATCTTGAACCAGGAACTGTTCGTTTTGATTCGAACGTTTTGAATCTGTTTTCAAGAGAATCAACTATATATTTATATATATATAGTTTTTAAAGCACCAGACTCGCTAAGAAAAGAGCTATAGAAAAAGTAGAATAGAAGAGTCTGGGTTCAGGATATAAAACTATAACAAAACAAAGACGCGGTAATAATGACTTTTGTTCAGACGGATTTGCATTTCGGATTAATCGGGAGTGAAGCTCGTGTTTTTTTTTTAATTGCCGTTCTCGTGTAATCTTAGTGTAATCTTGTTGTTGGTGAGATAAAGTGAAATCCGTCTCGCCCTAAGAACACAACAGCTTTGAGTACCAGGCTTATAGAGATGTTTCGCTTACCGCTAGAGGTCCAGAATCACTTATTTGATTAGTGAATCATTATGAACAATAAAAACAAATTTTGAATGGTCCTCCCATGCATATAAAACTTACATATATTACAAGACTCGCAGACCGTTTATTTGAAATCCAGTCATACATGCACGATTATGTAACTGTGCTATTTTTTTATAAGTGCGTCTATTACAGTAAGTTATACAAATGTTTGTGTAGAATGTTAGTATTCTGGAACCCTTGGAAACTTTTTTTTAAGACTTGGGCTCAATTTGAGTAAAGGTTTCTGAAGTAAAATACTAGCTTGACTTGCTATTTGTGATTTAACACTGATTTCGAAACAGATCTTCAAAGGCGTTGTTTCATCTTGCCACGTTGCGATTGACAGTTCGTCTTCCAGCAATAATTCCTTTGTGTAGTTGATATTAATTTCATCAATCATTGCGTACGCTATATCTTGTTTCAAATCACTGTAAACGTCTCCTTTCCTAACAGCCATAACGGCTGCGTCAAGGATATAGGAGATGTATTGCGCTTGGTTGACGTGATAAGTGGTATTCAGGTCGTTTGCTCTTACTATACTCTTTGTTGTAAAAACATGCTCAGGTTTAGTATGAAATGGTGCGGACATCTTATACCTGTCTTGACATGTTGCAAGTTTTTTGAACATTTCAAGGCTATCTGGTGGTATGCCGACAGCTTTTAACTCATCATTACAAGGTATCACCAGGTAAGTGCCTTTTGTTAATAATGTTCCATCAACCGTGGATGTCTTCGTATTGAAGGTGATTGATTTCTGGCCAACATCCCGTACGCTAACATGGAAGGTCAGCACAGCATTCGGTTTCATGTGCTCATAAAATGCTGGTAAAATCTGGAGTTGTTGACTTCTGAGTATGTCGATAAGACCGTGAGTATTGGCCAAAGTGAACCTTGCTTTTGCGGCAAGATTGTCACTAGGATGGTTTCGGAGAATGAAGGAATTGATAAGTTCAGACATTTGAGATATTTTCTCCATCGCCAAGAGCCCAGATCGGTTAGGTAGGAGTGGCATAGTTGTTGTGTACATAACGGTCTTGTTATCTTCTGAAAATTCAACTGGATCTTCCTTAGGCTGGGAAAAAAATATGAATCATGTGAATCATTCTTAAATAACTGGAACATTGACTGTCTTTTCTTGTTATAGTGGGAATGGGTACATAGCAAACTCATAAAAGTTTCATTACTTTCATTTACAGTTACTTTACACTCGTTTTGACTCATTTTGTCCAAAACAACAAAAGATATGAATAGTTAAATGCCGTCTTAAATTATCGTCTG
Source organism: Renilla reniformis (assembly GCA_900177555.1). Lineage (NCBI taxonomy): Eukaryota > Metazoa > Cnidaria > Anthozoa > Scleralcyonacea > Renillidae > Renilla > Renilla reniformis. The sequence goes on from FXAL01046336.1 coordinate 4,168, forward strand.
ATGAATTTCTTGAAAACGATCTTACAGAATTGAAATCCATTTTTCTATCAAACGGTTATCCTATTAGGTTACTTGACAAATTGTTTTCGTCCCATCAGAAGGATAAAATGCCCTGTTTATTTGAAATTACCATGGATTGCATGGATATCTGAAAACCATTTTGAAAAATCGCTTAAAATTACTATTAAAAAAACATTCCATGCTTCCAAACTTAGATGCATCTTCTCTAGTAAACCTATCCTTCCCTTCTTATCAAGTAATGTTGTGTATGAATTCAAATGCGAGTGTGGTGCTCGTTATGTGGACAGAAGACCACAAAGAGTTAGAGAAGAGTGAAGCAACATGTACCACCCGATATCCGAAATAAAAGCAAGAAAACAACCGAGTAGGATGTGTCAGAGAAGACGTTACCTACAGTTCCACAATTGGCAAACACCTCCTACAGAACAACGCCTGTGATTCGGATGACAATTTTCGCATTCTGTATAAAACTTATGAAACCAATACTTTGCCGAAAAATTTCTCTATTTTATACGTCCTACAGCAGTGTCTTTATCACTGGCGTAGCGAAAAAGTGTAATTAGATATTTTTGTTTACTGTATAGTATTTATAATCTTAGTTTATATTATTATTAGTCAGGGCAGACGTATACACCTGATTAGTAGTCTGCCGAAATTCATAATAAAATTTAATAAATCTTCAAAGTTAATGTTGACTTTTGATTAGTTCTCAGCACAATTTTTTTTATGGGAAAGCACAATCCACAGTTACTTCAAACCTCGATCTTTGTTAACCTTGGATTACATCTGGATTAAAATTCGTTGTAATGAGTTTGGGTTGGCAAACTCTGACTTAACCAAGTTAAACAGAGGATAGATGTGGTGCAAAATCCAATTTAGGTTTTCACTTTCAATATATCAGCAACTGATCACCCGGATTTTGTTTGATGGCTAAATTGCGAAACATTACTCCATTATATAGGAGCACATTCACATTTCTTTAGTTTGATTTGATTGACTAGAATTGGTTTGAAATTCTGAGGCAAACTTGAATGGCGTGATTAGGAAAAAATGACCATATTACACACTGGTGTTTATTGAAGTTTGTGGAAAAACACAATTTATTGCAATGATTTTTCAACTCAGGACCTCTCCAACTGTTGGCCTGCAGCCGTGTTGGACGTCGTGGTGCATGTGACACGTATGTTGCACATAAAATTCGCCTTGCAATTATTTGGTTTTTTCGCCCGTGAAGCGTGGCTTCTGTTTACTGCGCAAGCAAAAAATGCGAGAACTAGTTGAGACGAACAGCGATGAACAAATTTTGCTGACGCATCATATGAGGCCTTCACGCTGCATGCTTGTGGACAGACTGGCAGTCGTTATTTTCACACGATCAACACAACAACGATCAAGTGTACCAAACTTACCCATCCCGTCTACCTTTCATTTTCTTACATGCATGCATACATGCATACATACATGCATACATACATACATACATACATACATACATCCATAGATATTAAATTTGATTGTTCCCACTTCAAATAGGTTCATGCTCAAAGTTGAAAGGTTGAATATTTCGTTTGTTTTGAACTTGTTTTGAAGTCATTTAAGAACATTGAGAATTATTAGCAACGATCATTGTGGATCAACGATCATTGAACTTTTTGATTCATTACCTGGGACATACTGCGGCTGAAAATGGTAAATGTTTTCAAGCTAAATCTTCTGTTGCAAAGGTTCCTCAAGCTGTGCATCGCTCCAGTTTATTATGAAATTACACATTTATACGCATTGGGTATTTCAACTATTTCAACTGTTTGTTTGCTAACTTCAATGTTGGGCAATATTTTTGGAAGAAATTAATTAGCTAGATTTCAGTCAGACAGAGTTAATGGATGAGCGAAATAGATATGTGTAAAAACAACAAATATTGTCCATCGCTCCATTGGTCAAATTTATCACAGTGTGTGTATAAGTATCTTTATCGAAACAATATTTGTGGTATCATTTTTTCGCAGATTTAAAGTGATTTGATCGGTGCTGTAATTTATTCAAATTGATGCATGTCGGCATTGATGGACGAGCATGAGGGTGAATTGGACCAACGCCAGAAACCTCTTATTGTAACTCATGACTAGTTCACCAGATGAAGTCAGTGGTGTGCCTATCTTGTAACCAAGCAAACTATATAACTCATTTGACCAATTAAACAGCCCTGTTTTCGACAAGCTCTTCGGACATGGGTTTAAGCACGAGTGCACAGTGAATTATCGAAAAACCAAACATAGACAACGTTTATTTTAGAGCAGTCTCGGTTTTTCTCATTATATCAATACCCCACACCACGATATCCCGCGCACTTCAAACAACAATAAAAATAATAGAAAACTCAATATTTTGAAGGTGTTCAATCTACAAACAAAGTGAATGATCCAATATGCGACTAGTGATCCATTATTAATTTCAGTCAATCGTGTGAATTCTGCAGGCTCAATGTTTTGGACTGTTACTTTGTAACGCAAACGTAGCACATTAACTACTGAAGCAGTTGAGTAGTAAATTCCGCATACTTAATTGTTCTTCCCTGCAGATGATGATAATGATATCATTTATTGCAGACAACAATAAAAGAAACATTGTCACTAATTTACAAGACATACATACATACATATATACATACATGGTACTATTGAGGTCGAGATTATAGAACATTTGTTGATCGTTGCAATTTGTGGCCATAAATAACTTTCGACTAAGGTGAACGATTGCTTGTGTAGTTCCTACCATGACGTTAAAATGAAAATAAGCAGAGATTGGTCTGATGGATTTTAGTTAAAAACTCATCAACAACACAATGAAACTAAGCAACTTTTTTATTTTACTGTTTTAGGCAAGGGCACAGTACCTTCCTACTCACAGAATCAAGTTACGTTTTCTAATTCAATCACCATAAATAAGACAACTACCATGTTTTGAATTGGCTTTCCTTTTCAAAATTCTTTTGTTCTGCTCTAACTTATGCTGATAACGATGCTACACCTGAATTGTTTCCTTTGTTTCGCCATTGTTTTCACCCTACGCTTGTGTCGCAGTAAAAAACATTTATTTATTCATTTATTTATCATTTTTCTTTATTTTATTTATTTGTGCACTAGAAGCTAATTAGACAAATTTTCCAGAGAGGGCAAGTTTTGAAACATGAAATTAAAGGTCGATACTCCACGGTACGTTTATAGCATATCTCATATTTCCATATCCCCAGAGAATTAAACATTGTTTGTGGACAGAAAATACCGATTCATTTGATATTCAAATACGGTTCCTGTATGATTTTCCATCTTTAGCGCACATCAAATATTACCTATAAAAAGTGTTGTTTGGTCGCGTCCAGCAGTTTATTTCCGTACTTATTGCTGTGAACAACTCGCGAGAATATACAGCTTAAAGATGAGTGGCCGTGGTAAAGGTAAACCGATGAAGACGAGCAAGGTTTCCCGTTCGACCAAGGCGGGTTTACAGTTCCCTGTTGGTCGTATCCATCGTTATCTGAAAAATCTTTACACATCACAAAGAGTTACTTGCACAGCATCCGTTTTTCTCGCCGCAGTTTTAGAGTATCTCACGGCCGAAGTTGTTGAGTTGGCTGGAAATGCTGCACGTGACAATAAAAGAAGTACAATATCGCCAAGACATTTACAACTTGCTGTACGCAACGACGAAGAAATCAATAAATTACTTTTTCATGTCACCATTGCAGAGGGCGGTGTACTCCCAAATATTCAGAGCGTACTTTTGCCAAAGAAGACTAAAAAAATGCCAACATCACCGGACGGTCATGAGAAAGAGCTTGAAAGTCAGCAATATTAATTATCAATTATTCTCGTCTCTGAATTTAATTACCCCCAATTCTCTTCCCCAATTTTAGCTCTTTTAAGAGCTAAAACACAAAGTCGAAAAGAATACAATCAACATATCGCGATTCACGAATCATGAATCTTTCATGTTTCATAAAAGGTTCTGTCACATGTGGTATGGCGAGAAAGCTTCGTAATCAGTTGGGTTTTATTAGGCATTTAATGAGGCTTCATTTGGAATTTGCTTGTCGAAATTATTTGCCGTGTTTCTGACCATATAATCCTGCTCGAATATCGTTTTGAAAACTGCTGTTAAAACGTTTAAGCATACTATGAAAGAGTTATGCTATATCAGAATTCCCTTCCCTTCTGGATTTGTAATCGTTTGTTACAACAGTATATTACAATGAACCCACTGGTATTACAAAAACTCGGCCTACGGTTCACGATAGCAATTACAAGAGAGGATTGGGCGAGTAGTTGTGTTCAGTCACTGTGGTGTTTCAGATTTCAGTTTGAGAATTCCACAAAATTTTAGCTGAAATAAAGGGTTCGAAATTCCCACTTGGATATTTTATATCTAGTAGATGAAGATAAGAATTTATAACACGGAAATACAATGGGTTGAACTTTGAAGGTACAAATTGTCTTGGTACTTCACTGGATGTACAAACCATTGAAGTACCAAGATAATTTGTACCTTCAATCCATCGTATTTAGGGGTTATAAATTCTTATCTACATCTACTATGTAGATATAAAATATCCAAATGGGAATTTCGAACCCATTATTTCAGCTAAAATACTAAGTCAGTATTGTTTGCTTTTTCCTCACTGAATGATCTCGATTCCTATTTCCTTGAACCAAAAGCCACCCGTATTTTTTTCCACGGATTATGTACACAGGAATGTGGAAACGGAAGTGGTGCGTTATACTACTCAAGAATAGAAAATCAATATTAGTTTTATCAACGTGTGATAAGAAGAAAGACGTATTTGCAACTGATTTGAGATTGAAACATTTTAATGGTCAGTATTAGTCAGAATAGATATTCCTCTGTGAATTATCATATGAATTATCAAATGAGTAAAATGTTTATAAGTAAAATCAAAAAAATTGTTGAATTCTCAGGAACTGGAATTTAGTATTACCAAAAGGTGGAATGGGGATGCCATCATATCTGCTCATTCTGTACACTTCACTATTTCACCAAATATTGATGGTAAACACGTTAATATAAAAGTTGATGCTCCCCTGTTCAATGATCCACCACCACCACAAGATGTTGCGCCTGGGCAGTCTTGCCCCCAGCTGTGGGATTATGAAGGTACAAAACATTTCTAACCAGACTATTAATTATATTTATGAGTGCAAGTTAAAATACAAATAGGGAACATTTTATATTTACTTTTTTTTGCAATTCACTTTTGTAAATTTTAGTTGTAGAATTTTTTTTCCTTGGAGATGGAGAACAGTATTTAGAGGTAGAACTATCACCGTAAGTATATTGGATACCCGCCTATATGTTCCTTCAGTCTATGTTCCATTTTTTGTTGAAATTAGTTTTGTAGTTCTAAATTATGAATCATGCTATTAATTTTGTTGCAAGACAAAGTTGTTACAACACCAAACCTTTACCTAGCATAATTTCTTCTATTTACAAATCTTTTGTCTCAATTATGAAACGATGAAGGATATTTTAGTAAGCTAGGAATGTAAATTGACAATTTTTAGGAATGCATGTATGTAGTCACCCAGTAGGGACATGGCACAATAATTCAAGGTGTCTAACATATTTGAAAGTTATATATATATATACCCATTTGATAACATATATTACAGTCATGGCCAACATCTTGTGTTACTACTAAAGGGTCGCCGAAATATTGTCAAGGTATGAATATATGGCAGTGAATCAGCCCAACATGTTGGTTACAACTTTGAGCCCATTCTGTTGTAAAATCCAAAAGGGTTTTGATGGCTACCACCTGAGCATCTGAATACCTCAAATAAGTACTTTGATACTCCAAGTCATGTGTTACATAGATCACATGCATTTCTAGTTCCTGTACTGGCTCACAAATGAATTTATTTTCAAGGATGGGTTAGATTTGGAGTATATTTCCAAGAAAGATGGTAA
>FXAL01046560.1:0-17091 GCA_900177555.1 Renilla reniformis
ATATAATATATTATTATGTAAAGATGTTTTTATGCAGACTTTTCCTTAGATTATTTTCTGAGTTAGTTTACAATTATTGTCAGGTAATGAGCAATAAATAACTAATTATCAATCAATTAATATTTTTGGTTCTATTTCCTATAGGTGTAGTTTGTTTCTGTGTAGTTTAGGCTCTGTGGTAACCTGTCATTATGTCCAGAATAAAAACCAGGTTTTCCTGTCGACATACCATGACGCACCACACATTTTATCAGTTTTGCCTTGCATGGTTGACGATCAACATGGTCCATATTAATTTATGGTACTATTGTGTTTTGATAGTAGGAGAACAAGTTTGACCAATAGTTTAACCTAAATAAAGATGTACATATAAAATGTCAAACGTTTCCTGCTCATTGATAGTGTACTAGTAATAAACAAATGTTTTTTGTTAACACTCATCATCATATGTGAGCAACGATAGCTATTTCATCAGTTTTTCTGCTCACTGACCAAGAATTGAATACTAAAAAGTTTATAAATCAAAGTCAGGATTATTTTGCTGTTACTTGGCACGTGATTGGTCCTCAAAATAGATTTAATTTTCCCAAAAAGGCAAAAGCGCAGTGGGTGCACTATTTAAATAAAGAAAGAACTCGATTTTTTTGCTCATAATTTGATTAACCAAAAACATTATTCTCCCGAATTCTATTGAAGACGCCGTGTTTATTTCCGTTTCTTTGTCATAACATTTAATATCATCGATTCATCAAGAAGCCAAAACACTCCGGTTCGTCTGACGGAAAAAAAACTCAAGTAAAAGTTGAACGAACCAGATCACATATTGTTCAAAGCAATTCATATGTCGTCATGAGGCCCGCGGAAAACGAATCAATGGCGGGGTCTGTCAGCGAGTAATCTTATTAGGAAAAATAAATCCGGAAATGTTGATCAAATCTCACAGAGTTAAGAAAGTGTTAGGCGTCTTTTCATCTTAAAATATTTTATATTATACATGGACGATAGGAGGTGGTTACTATGTAGTTGACGTAAGGTGATGAATAATTGGTGCGAATGTTTCATGTTGCGCACACGACTCTATATTGTTATATAAACAATATTTGACAGTAGCGAAGCAAGGGGGTAAAAAACCATAGTGTGTTAAGGTGTTTTGTTGTTGACGCAATATTATAATAGTCATAAAGACATGAGGGAATTGTTTAGAATAATCTTGTAGTCTTTAGAACAATTAGAATCATTTCCCTTTTTCCCTAAATTGATTGAGATATTTCCTTTCTAATTTCCCATGGTCATTTCTGCTGGCTTGGCCGGCAAATGGTGGTGGCGGTGGACATGGTGGTGATCCACAGTCAGTTGGGATGGTGTTTCCACCTATAGTATGGTTATGGTACATATTACTGAACCACCATGGTAATGATGGTACTATTGTTCACCGTGTCCCAGTGTTCTTCAAATTGGTATTTCCTTGAATACAGCGTTGTTTCAATGTTTTTATCACATGAGATGTTTTTTATACATCACCATTTATATGATAATGCTATTAGAACTGTCTTAATTAAAAGTTGAGAAACGGAACCAGAAATGAGGAAAAAACGTCCCTCCATCTCGGCAACGAAGAATCATTACAACATATGACTTGAAATAGTTGAGGCGTATTTTTGAATGAGTCAGGTGAATTGTTTGTTAGTTAGTCTATGAACAAGTTTATCCAGTTTTGGGTGGTGATTTTACATTAGTCCTTTTAAAAACCTTAAATATGAAGAATGTTATGGTTTTGACAGAAGAAGTGAGAATAACCACAAATCTGGGGAAGATTACGGAGAAAGTTAATTTTTTGTATAAATTATATCTTGAAGTGTGGTTAAATATATCCCGCCAAGTTGATATGAAATAATAGCCTTAGTGTGACCTGATGACCTTTCCTTCCGTGGCAGACTTTTGTCGCCGCATGTAATTAAAGAACAACTCTCTTTTTTGTAAACAAATATACGCGACAAAAAATACCACTTATTTCTCAAATAGATGTTATTTTCCGAACATTAGAACATTATTCGATCCGTTCTTTGTGTATTATGATAATTTCAATTGTACCAAATTCAAAAGGATTCTATCGTATGTGACGTAATGCCACACCTATGATCACTCAGTTACCAAAAACTTCGACTAGATATTTTTACTTCGAGTTTCATTTCATGATTTCCTATCAAATCACAATGTTTTTGAAGAACACTGTACGACTGTTTAGTTCTATCTGTGAATGAAACGAGATTAATGATGACGGAAATGTCTTGGAGTCATATTTGGCTGGAAAACTAAACTGTGCGTTGCTATGAGCAACACAGTAGAGGGTAGGTGATTTGAAGATTGTTCAATGGCATTTGATTGGTTCTCAGTAAGGCACAGTTCCGTTCCGGAACTGACGACTGTCAATCTTGAAGGTTAGCCAGTATTAAGAGCAGCAAACAAACGGTGTGAAGATCAGTCAAGCACTAGTAGTGTTCAAAGAAAGAAGAAAGATTTCATTTCATTAATAAGGTGTTTTAAAAAGTGTGATGCCATCTCTTAGCTCAGTCAGTTATGATCCATGTATGATGGCTTCAGTTGTTTCACCAGATTGGTTATTAGAACAATTATTAAATAATAGTTCTACCGTATTACTCCTTGATTGTCGACCATACAACGAATATTCACAATCTCATATTCACGATGCTATCAACCTTGCTGTACCAGCGTTGATGTTAAGAAGATTAAAGAAAGGTTGTCCAGTCAATTTCACCAACATGATCAACTCTGATGAGAATAAGAGGCGTTATGCCAAAAGAGATTTAATGAACAAAATTGTTTTGTACGATTCTTCGACTGAAAATCTCACAAACACCGCTTTAGAATTGATCTATCAACGTTTAGCTTCAGAGGGCTTGGATAACTTGTGTTTTTTGAAAGGTAAGCTACTTTGCGCGTTGAAATTCCTTCGCATTCAATAATAGTCAATTAGAATGTGTGTTAATAGTTTCTATTCTTCTTATTAATTCCAGGTGGTTTTAACCGTTTTAAACTAACATTTCCAAATCTTTGTGAATCAGAAGATATTGATGACGTTGGACCATCGTATATTCGTCTTTCTGATTTGAGAATTTCTAATGATGATATGAGTAACGCGCCAAACTCTTGTCTACCAAGCAGTCCTTTCAATGAGAGCAAACCGAAGAAAGGCGCAGTAGAAATCATGCCTAATTTGTACCTCGGTAATGCTAGAGACGCCGGAGATTTAAGAGAACTTCTTGATCGTAATATCAGCTTTATATTGAACGTTACAAATGACATTCCTAATAAATTTGAAAATGATTCCCGATTCACGTACATGAACCTGCGAGTACAAGATAACTGGCAAACAAATCTCAGCGATCATTTCCAAGACGCATTCAAATTTATTGGTAAGTTTAAATGCTCACTTTTCTACGTTTTTTACGTAATATAGTGTAATTTAATAGTAAATGTGTCGCGTGCTTTATCCGAGATATCATCTTTAACTGATTGTTTTAACATGCGCTTGCCATAAAAATAGACAGTCCCAATGTACTTTTGCGTGCGCAATTTAGTTTAAACCTTTGGTAAACACATGTTTCACCAACTTGAAATATAATATAATCTCAGGTGTCGTATTTAAATTCAAGAAAAACGAGCGCGCTCTTTATCTCTGGAAATAAACCTCGTGGTTTTAGGAACTAGTGTCATTCGACCAACCAGCAATGATATTTTGTTGGCAGTTTCTTGTAATGAAAAAAAAGAACAGTTAACCATATTGTATGTGTTGGAATGTTTCGTTTCTCCGTTGGCCTGTTTAATATAGAATGTCGAGTAGAAATTAGAATGAGCAAACAATGGTAAATTGCGACATTCTGGTATTTTTAACTCGTGTGCCAAGTATGAGCAAGAACTAAGGAAATGACGAAATGAAATAAACCAGAAGAATTCTTAAGACAGGACCCAATAAGACAGGTTGATGGATGAATTCCATTTTGAAGAGGAAATCTCAGGCGTAATGTGTCAACACTGTTTTATTATGATCGTAGCTGTTTATTAGATTATCCTATACAGTATTTTAAGGTTTTGTTTGATGCGCATCATAAAACATCTAAGTACTCCATTACGCAGCAATCTCTCAGTTATTAGCTATAGTGTCATCAAAAATAGGAAACAATTAGACGTGTGTTTTTGGATTTTATTGAACTAAACAGTTTTTATTTTTTCCCCAGACGAAGCAAGATTAGATGGTAAAGCCGTACTGGTTCATTGTCTGGCTGGTATTTCACGTTCAGTGACTGTAACCATTGCCTACTTGATGGCACACGAACATTTATCGTTGAACGATGCCTATGATTTGGTCAAAAATTGCAAATCGGATGTTTCGCCAAATTTCAGTTTTATGGGACAGTTATTAGAATTTGAAAGAAGACTGAATATTCCTGCCACACCAAGTTCCGCCTCCAGTAGTCTTTCGTCTACAAGCAGCTTAGAAATGGAAGCTTTTTAAACTCACTCACTCGTTCTTTGAATACGTCTAAAACCCTGACGGAAAATGGGACTCCTTCAATCGTATAATTTATTAGAATTTAAACGGAATTAAAAGTTTTTGTGAAAACAAACTAACACTTTGTTTTTCCTTAACGTTTTTTGCCAAATTGATTTTGCGCAATATAGCGCACCACTAAAAAGTTAGCCAAACAATGTTGTAAATGAATCGTTGGAAATTACAAAGTGTTCTTCGGTTTTCATAACATGTTTACTGCTTGCTTAATTACATCACCTGACAGTTATTAATTCAAGCTTATTAGAATAAAGCTTGTTTGAGTTTCCGTTATTATAAACTACAAAAGGATTTGGGTAATTTATTCAATATACATTTAACGTAAATTATAAACTCGCACACCAAAAAAAACATTGCGACTTTTGTAAATATTTTAGAGTGTAAATAAAAATAGTATTATATGTAGTTAGAGTTTTGTTCACTTGAGCGCAATAAAATATTTTTAAATGATGAAATGAATTTATCGTTGAAATATGATTTTTTTTGCGTTCTCAAAAAGCGTGGCCAGAAATATATACTAGATCCTTGATTTGTATGGTACCTAGGAACTAGAGGTACCAGTTGGATCGAGAATGGTTTGTTAGTAGTGCAGTAATGAAATCTTGCTTTCTTATAACGTGATCATATCCAGATCCTAAAACCAAATATTTACTTCCAGTTTAAATATAACTTGAAATTGCGAAATGTTTTAAAGAAGATAAAGTAAACAAATGAAGACATTTGATCTTATTGTCAACAAAGATTTAATGAAGGATTCTCCTCTCATGCAGCGTATTATATGTCCATTCAACCTATTGTCACTCAAACAAAATGAGCTTGTATAGATTGTTTTACGTTTAACAAACCATGCTATAGAACATGCGCCGTTGATATCTCCTCATTAACATAATACGCGACTGTCGTCATGTTTGCGCAATCATGGATATTTGCGCAATAGTGCGCAATTATTTCAACTTTTATAGGAATGTCGTTTGCCTCAGTTCATCACTCAATGATACTCAGTGGTATTTCCGAATAAACTGTTCAGTAATTTCCGCCATACATCTCAGCAATAATTCAATACCCTTTTGACTTGGTTATTATAAATCTGGTTGTGTTACGTAATTTTTATTGCAATTATCCAATGAACCACGTGTTCTGAAACGTAATGTAGCTAATTTCGCTCTGATTTTGTTTTCAAATGAAAGTTTTACCAAACGAAACAGGTTGAACTTGGGAATCCTTCATTTCCACCCGGTTCCCTGCTCGTCGTCCTTCCTTATTAGGTCAAATATAAGACAGTTATAAACCACATCAGGTAATCATCAAGACGTGAAACTAGACTGAACGTCGGCCAAAATTAAAACATACACGACGGGTAATGAAATATGTATAAATAGGGTTGTTGAAAGCTTAGTTCTATTTGTGTTGCAAACTCTCTAGTTCATTTGTTACTTGGGTCCCCTGTGTCAATCCAATTCCACAATGCAAGGCCTGGTTACCAATGCGTTCTCTTCAAGTTTACTCCATCTTTGATAAAAGAACTGCAACATTGTAAGCTCGCAATCCATTGAATATCTCGTACAATGAAGGCCATCGGACAATTGCGTTGATACGTATGGTAAATACTATACTTGAATTATTTACTGACTATTTTTTTTATCTTTTTTTGCCACTAGAAACAGGATAAATTTCCAAATTATAAATGGCAAAGTCGAAGAATCATACGGCTCATAATCAGTGTAGGTTATTTGTTATTGTATTGATAAAAAGATTATTGGGAAATCAATGCGATATTTTCTCTACAATACTCCATGAGTATTCAAAATGTCATTCTCAATATTAGGGCTAGTATTTATAAAGTGTATTTAATATAGCCTATATTTGAACGATTCAATTGCGTTTCGCTGTATTGTATTGATGTGTTATTTATAGCGAAGAAATGGCATAAAAAAGGTATTCGTAAGCCAAAGACTCAAAGATATCCATCATTGAAAGGAGTAAGTGATACAAATACAAAACTCTCGATATTTAAACTTCATTTGATTCAATGAACATTGTTGACATTATAAGACTGGTATTTCTTTTAAGGTGGATCCTAAATTTCTAAGAAATATGAGGTTTTCCAAGAAACACAACAAACCCAACAAGACGCAGAAATCTTAGATTCGTGGTTTTTGTATTATCTTGAAATAAAAATTGACTTCTTGACGTATTTTTGTCCATATTATTGTGATAAAGTTGACTTTATCCAGACGAATGATATTATGAATCGGTTTATTTTGTGCCGTTAAATAAATATCTGCTACAATTCTCACTTCTTTTTTGTCTCACTTTGTTTATTGGTCGATAATTTTGCCGCCTTTATAACGCGCATGCGTAGTGTTATTTCGCTCACTTTTGACAGCTTATTCTGTATTCTTGAGTTCTCGTCGAGCAAAATTTGCACCTGTTACATAATATAGTACAAATAATAGCCATGAACTGTCAATTCAATGCATGGGAATAAGTAAATTTAGTTGGAAATTTTGACAAATTAGAACAATTAATTGTGCGTTAAAAAATGACGGGAAATTCGCGCCTCATATGTTAAAATATGTCTGTAAGTTAGTAATAATTTATTTAAACGTGAGAGTTCTTGATTTTAATTAACTTCCACCTCTATGGGGACGAAGAAATCATGAAAGCACGACTCCGTATTCTAATTGATCATCATTGGTCGTAAGTATGGTATATAGTATTGTACTTAGCTACAGACTGTATATGACTGAGAGGGTATATATAGCCTGTATCTTGTCTTTGCATTATGTTGTCTAGATTTAATAACATTCAGTCTGAATTATGAAAATACAGAAAGCATGAAAATCGCCTCAGATAACATACGATTAAATACCATTATTTAACTGACACTGAAACATTATGTTACAATTATTGAAAGAGCTGCTTGGGCCATTCTTCCACATTTTCACCAAATATCCAATAATTATTTCTACTGTAAAACAGTGGAAATAGTTTAACTTTCCAGCTATCCGTGTGTAAATCTCACCAGTTTTAAACTAGCTATATCTTGCCTGGCTTTACATACGCTAAGTTTAGAAATAACGTGCTATATATGCTGTTAAGTTTACATGCGATTTACAGTTTATAGTCTGGCTTTGTGTATGAAAAGTCGAGACACCTTATAAAAAATTCATGAAAATTGGTGTGAATGTGGCTTGAATCATGCAAATATTCTATGTTGAAAGCAATTGCAACATTCAGCAATATACTACCAATATACATATAACATGGTATTGGAATACAGCTCTGCGCCGTGGAATCTATTTTTACACTTTATTAAATTATGGGTTAAAATGCGCAACCATGATTTATGTTGTCTTTTCAAATCAGTTGTGGTATTCTTAAACAATCTTACGTACATGTGATGTATATTTATTTTTATCGCGGTTTAATCAGTTTAAAGTCTGACCATTTCTTCGCGGCCTCGTGATCTTATTTCAAACTATCTCTTGGTTTTTGCCGCACGGTATACGCGCTTTTCTGAAGGCAATAAAAGAGTCAGAAAAGTGTTCACAACAACATATAGCTATATAAAAGACTTAAAGCTACAAATATGAATATCACTTTTACAGGTAAGATATATATATCACGTACTTTATATAGCTACAAATTATCAGTTTTCTTTAGTGCGGAACTATAGAGATCATGTGTGTGCAAAAAAATGATAAAAAAGATAAGCTTTTGTTTAAGATTCTTTTCCTTCTATGTTTATATTTCAAGACAAAAAACAGTATCAATTCTGAACACATTTATTTCATATAGTATATTGAAACTGCGCAATTCTACTTTCATAATTTATTGATTAGAATCAATTCCAAAATGCTTCTTGGGTACACACACAATCCAACATTTGTTCTGGTTTTTCACTATTACTGAACTTTACTCACAGTCGTGTATGACTCTATGAAAAAGACGTGGTTCTTGCGTTGCGAACGAGTTCAAAAATCCAATAATGCATTATCGTGTAGAAACAAACTAACTACGAACAAATGGTCATTTAAATAATAGATTTGCAATATAAGTCACTTTCATTCCGTTATATTTGTTTACTTGATATTAATTATAACTAAATTAGTTGTTAGTATTAGAAAATTGATATTACAATTGTTACTTCAAAAAGTAAACGGTCCATCTTAATTCTAATGATTTTTCTAATTCCTTGTTTTTAGCGTATGCTGTATTCGAACTAGCCATGTTTGGTATCATGTTACTATTTCTTTGCTTTTGTGGTTTTTTCACATTCAAACATTGTTTTTATATTTGGCGGAAAAAGAAGCGTCATCGACGTCGTCATTTTCGCAGTGACTCACTTGAAAGTGTTCTTGATTTACTATATAACGAAGATTACTATTACTTGGACTCAAGTACACCATATTTACCAGAAGATGACGAGTCAAGTAGTGATTTATTAGCTGGCATCAGGGATACTACAGAAGATGAAATAAAGCAACCATGTTTAGGTAGTACTCAAGAACGAAGAGTAAAATGGAGCGGAACACAGAGCATTGAGATTGATAAATATAAGGTGGGTAAATTGATTTCCAACTCTTTCATTATTCATAACAATTAACTACATGTTCAACACATCAACTTATTCCTTTTTCACCATTATAATATAGGTGTGTCCTCAAAGCAGCAAACCGGAAGAGAGGCATGTTGCTGGAAAACCAGTCAAACCAAAACTTGAACGTCAAATTAAAGTGCAATTATCTTCTTCATGCGAAACTCTCTTACCTTCCGATAATAATAGTATATTAAACAGTTTTCAAACACCGGAATATCCTCAATTTACACGTGACAACGATGAAAATATTACAAGTGATTTGTTGAGTAATAAACCTGAGAAGAAAGAGGGTCATAAATCAGCTTTTGAAAAAGCTCATACAAAATTTAGAAGAAACATTTCACCACGAAAACACACCATTGCCTCTTTCACAAAAGTTGTTCAGGCTGCTAAACATTCGAGTTCGAAACACATGAGCCATCGAGGAAGACCTGCTTCTGATACAACATCATCTGGCACAGAGTTTACAGAGAAAAGAGATGAAGCGTTCCGTAATAGTCCAACGATGCTTAAATCTGATCAAAAAAGAGATTTTGATGATGCAAAATCATATAGATATGACACAAAAGTATATAATTCAAAAACAGGGCGTGACCCGTACTCAACTAACCGGTCCTATCACGAAAAGCCCTCGATTAGAAAGAGTTCACCACATGATATATCAAAAAGGACGGAACGAAAAGTGAATTTCGTGGATCAAGTTGATCACAATAAACACAAATCAAGGCGTTCCACTGGTAGAAAATCACGAGAGACTGGCGCATCTTTTGCATGGTTTCCTAAACCCCACATGACCATAGACAACGATGGTACCTGCCAACATGTGACCACACGTGATGGTAGTGCCTTCAAGCATGTCGATGGTGAAGTTGAAGAACTCTACCAAGAATACGAACAATTAGAAAAGAAACGTTATTCTCAAATGTTGAAAAAAGCAAAAACATTTGGAAGAGATAATTTACCATTTTTCCACCGTAAGCATACTTCGCAATAAAATCATTAATTATCTTCATTCGAAACGTTCTTACTAGACTCCATAGAGAAAAAAAACACCTCTGAACGAGATAGCTAGAAACGAAATATACTCTATTATGTAAATATTGTTATATAGATTAGTTTATTTAGATTATTGATATTTTCTTTGAAAAAATAATTTGTAATTAATTTTGACAATGATTAGTTTGAAATTAAGAGCGTCATTTCGCCACCATGACGTCACTCGACTAACAGAAACCATATCGTTAAGTTTTCAAAACGTTGTCAGTATTTTTTTTCCCAATTTTTGAAGTTTCGACAAATAAGTAATATTAATCAAATTAATTGTTTGTGGTATATTTCTGTGATTATTTCTTTGTGTATTTTGACTAAAACAAGGCATTTGTGGCTAAAACAGATGTCTATAGGCAAAAAATAATTGCGGACAATGTAAATAGGATGAAATATAAACCACACTAACGTTAATGGATTTTCTAACAAAATATTAATTTGTCACCTTTGCTGACGTCGCACATCAGCTCAGTTGACGTCACACGTGTGACGTTGTTGTCCACTTTTTTCGTTTGTTTTTTTTTACAGCAGAAAGTGATTATCTTTCACGACGAAGACGACATAGAAGAAAGAAATTATATGATATTGAATTATCAGAATTTCAACCTCTGTCAAATACATATTGTGAGATTCCTGAATCATTGAAACAACGGAAAAATAGTTCTAAAAAAGTTGAAGAGACTAGTGAGCCAACGTTATTAATTGATTCTAATAATCGCTCAAGGAACAATGATCATTCTCTAACAGAAGATTCTAGAACACTCCCGAAGAATGATTTTTATTGCAAAGACAAAGAAGCAAATAATAATTCAAGAAGTAGTGATTTTGATGAAAAACAATTTGATATTGATAATGTTGATGTTCATAAATACGTTAGATTAAATAGTTTGAATGATGATTGTAATATTGAAAGTGATTTGGAAGAAAAATCAACGAAAAGAAAGAAAAGATACAGAAAAAAGAAAACAAAAAGACTTGTTAAAAAATGTTCCACATCTGTCGTCACAAAGAACAAGAAGTACCAGAATTTCACAAATAGTCGTGTTGGTTCAATTGTAGAACAACAGGTAATTTAGAATAAAACACCAAGTGTTATGTCGTCATGTTTAATTAGTGACGTTGACAAACACTTGGTTTCTATTTGGTCATCTGATTAACATTCTAATTAGCAATTACCAATTGTTCTAATCACTCGACGTCTTAATTACGTCCTCATTATCACCTATCTTCTGCACAAGAGCAGTTTGTTGAACTGTGAAGCTCTCTACATTTTATCTTTGCGTTACTTGAAAGATATAAACACAAAGTAAAAATGGTAAGACTCTGTTTCATGCAATATTCTAGAATATCGAATAAGGAACACGATAGTGAAGTTGAGTTTCTTTTCCGGATAACCAACCATGCGTTTCATAGATAAAGTGTGTTGGTAATTGTATTCAATTAGTTTTAGAGCACTGAAGACGTCTTCCGCTCGACTGAAATCAATTTACATTTTCCGCTAATGTGGTCAACCTTATTAACTTCGTTATTAACTCATCAGTTGATAATTTTAAATTATTATGTGACGTGTGATTGATTGATTGATGAAACACTGTGTTTTTTTTTGCAGAAACAACTTATTTTCTAGTTTGAATTGCTTTACTTTGTCTGCGTTGTTTGAATCATTTCCTTTCTGCAATCAATGTTGATTAAATTCTTTTATTTTTTTTTCAGCGTGAATGTTTATCAATCCATGTTGGTCAAGCTGGTGTTCAAATTGGTAATGCATGTTGGGAGTTATATTGTTTAGAACATGGTATTCAACCTGATGGTCAAATGCCGTCAGAAAAGACCATAGGCGGTGGTGATGATTCATTCAATACATTCTTTTGTGAAACTGGTGCTGGTAAACATGTACCACGAGCTGTGTTTGTTGATCTAGAACCTACAGTTGTTGGTAAGTTATTTAAACCTGCCATGATTTCTTGACAGCCTCGTTATAGCTTAACTACAATAACTTTGATTTTGCTACCAGATGAAGTACGTACTGGTACATATCGTGAGCTATTTCATCCGGAACAACTCATTTCTGGGAAAGAAGACGCGGCTAATAACTATGCCAGAGGTCATTACACCATTGGCAAAGAAGTGGTGGATTTAGTATTGGACAGAATCAGAAAACTGGTATGAATCAATGTGATAAGGTTTGCACAACAGTCACAACCACCATACTATACTCTTTCTAATCTAATTCTAGGCTGATCAATGTACTGGCCTCCAAGGATTTCTCATCTTTCATTCATTTGGTGGAGGCACAGGTTCTGGTTTCACTTCATTGTTAATGGAAAGATTGTCAGTTGATTATGGCAAGAAATCTAAACTGGAATTCTCTGTGTATCCAGCACCACAAGTATCCACATCAGTTGTGGAACCATACAACTCCGTTCTAACCACTCATACAACGTTAGAACATTCCGATTGTGCTTTCATGGTGGATAATGAAGCAATCTATGATATTAGTCGTCGTAACCTGGACATTGAGAGACCAACGTATACTAACCTGAATCGTATGATTGGTCAAATTGTATCTTCAATAACGGCATCTCTGAGATTTGATGGTGCACTTAATGTTGACCTGACAGAATTCCAGACTAACTTGGTACCATACCCCAGAATTCATTTCCCATTAGTGACATACGCACCATTGATTTCTGCTGAGAAAGCATTCCACGAACAACTGACTGTATCAGAAATCACCAATGCTTGTTTTGAACCAGCCAATCAGATGGTGAAATGCGATCCTCGTCATGGTAAATACATGGCATGCTGTCTCCTGTACCGTGGTGATGTCGTACCAAAAGATGTCAATGCTGCCATAGCGACCATTAAAACTAAACGTACCATCCAGTTTGTTGATTGGTGTCCAACTGGTTTTAAAGTTGGTATTAATTATCAACCACCCACAGTTGTTCCTGGTGGTGATTTGGCCAAAGTACAACGAGCTGTGTGTATGTTGAGTAACACTACAGCTATTGCAGAAGCATGGGCTCGCCTTGATCATAAGTTTGATTTGATGTATGCCAAACGAGCATTTGTTCATTGGTATGTTGGTGAAGGAATGGAGGAAGGAGAGTTTACGGAAGCGCGGGAGAATTTGGCGGCATTGGAGAAAGATTACGAAGAAGTTGGAATGGATTCTGTCGATGATGAATTAGCAGGAGAAGACGAAGAAGAATTTTAAGAAATAATCGTATGCAAATGATCAAACTGTATATTGTTTTGAAATAGAACTTCTTTGTATTTAAACAAACCAAAACGAACGAACAACTAATATGAAATGAACAAAAATGAAATAAATAATGTTTTAACTGGATTTTGTATTCACTTCTATTGGAAAATCACAATAAATAACATTAAATTTTGATGTGGGCTATAGTTAGGCGTGTACCAAAGAAAAGCGTGACTTCATGCGAGATTACATGAAAATATTACCATACCACTGACCGTTTTAATGCATGCTCAGACCAGAAATCCAAGATGGCGGACGAGGTGAAATTTTTTGATATTTCATTTTTAACCAGTAATTCTGTACAATTACGTACAATATTGGACAATATTTGTTTATTATACAGAGTACAGTTGAGAAAGCAGCAGGTGTGTATAGAAGTTTTGCAACAATTCCAAGAATTTCTAGCGGTAATTTGAGAAAAAGGAGCGATGGAATGATATGCGTTGAGAGTATTTGGTCTGCAAGATCGCTACAATGTAACAAGAAAAGAAAGCTCTGTAGGAAGTTTTATATTACACAAGATAAAGAAGGTTTGAAAAAACGTTGTGAGGATGATTTCCCGTCAGAATTGTCAATGTAAGCTCCAAATGTCCGCGTTTAACTATTGTTGGAATATAAAGTAATTGTAGTCTACGAATGTATGTTTTAGGCAAGTGTGTGCCGAATCGCCATCAGGGAAATTGAAAGCTATTCTAAGGAAATCACCAAAAGATAAGAAGAAAGAAGAAACGCAGTATATCGAGGTTGATATTATATATAATATATACAACTTATATACGTTCAATATTGATTATATACTATATGTCTGTATACCAACAGATATGGTCAAAAAGAGAATGTCTTAAGAATTATGATATTAGTACATTTGATAAACATGGGATGATCTATGATGATAGTAAGTTATGATGGTAGATAACCATGTATACATATCATGACATTACCATTATATATGTAACATTATGGCTGGTGTTCTTCATAGAACAGTTTGGTTGTTTTGTTTGGTCACCATGTGAAAAATTTATACTTTATGTTGCTGAAAAGAAATCACCAAAAACGAGCTCATATTTTGAAAGTAGTGTTCATTTACCACATTCAACTCTCAAATGCACAAAACATTACAAAAAAACTTTACATATTTAAATAGCAAAGAAAGATGTTAGCGCAGAGGAGAAACTGGGGAAGGTGCAGTTAAACTTTGCCTTAAACATCCTTGTATTTCCATAATATAATGTTCATTTATATCACAAAGGGTAAACAATATGTCTATGAAGAAAACTGGGGTGAATTATTATCAACATGCCGTGAACCAGTCTTAGCTTATTTAAACATACAAAATGATGAGATTAAAATAGTAGAAGGCATCCCAGAAACTCTGTCTCCTGGTCAGGTATGGCACAATGTAACTTTCCCTAACTATTTATATGGCTTTATTAATGGTTAATATATACACAGGCTGTGTGGGTACCAAATTCCACTGGTATTATTTTCACTGGATGGTCTCATGTACCATACAGACTTGGTTTAATTTACTGTACAAATAGGAAGTATGTAGACTTCTGTAATAGTTCATTAGCTTAATGTGTCAACTGGCAATGTCTTTGTTATAGAAGTGGCATCTATTATGCAACATTGAATGAAGGAACTTGTGGTATATACCTCTTCTTTAATCATTTCATGACTGATCTATATTTTATACTACATCTTACTAACACTTCTCTTAAGAATTGTTGAGCAATGAAAATGATGCTGTTCATTCTCCAAGACTTTCACCTTCAGGAAACAAACTTGTCAGTTATATTATTAAGAATGACATAGAAGGCTTACATGCACTTGAAATATGGAACGTTTTTGCAGGTGTATTTTGCTAGGATTTCTGATGGACCGCATAAATGTTGTCTCAAAGTTATGATGGTATAATAATGGAACACTATGTACAGGTTATATGAGCTGTGTTGTTCATAGCTGTTTTCATAATGCTTATTGTAGTATGATTGGAAATGCAAAACTACAACTGTCTTGCTCGATGTTGTTGACAAACCTGAACATGGTGAACTTCTTTGAACAAAAATCTTTGAATCTTTCTTTCAAAATGAAACTAACGGCATTGTTTATAATCCTAGTTGAGGCATTTCCAGGTTTTTATGACGCAGGTATCAACACTATTTGATTGTATAAATATGGCTCTGTATATTAACATTGTTTCTTCGTCTTAAAGGTACACCACTAAGAGTGTGGTCTCAAGATGAATCTACAATTGTTTTAAATACTTTCTGGAGATCGTCAAAGGTCTTAATATAACTTGTGGTCAATAAATAAGGAGAATTGAATGTTATATTAATTGCTTTGTAGTATATAATCGCGATCGATGTTGATTCAAGCAAAATGAAGAGACTACATTCATTTGGTAAAAGGCATGTTTCTCAAGCACGTGTGAAAACGTGTGACATACCTATTTTTTTGTAGACCATGGTTGTTGGACATTACTTGATGTGAAGGATGATCTGGTGCTTGCTTCATTTTCTTCACCGAATATTTCTGATCAGTTGGTACATATATCACATGATTGTAATTTAATAATCCACCACCTTATTCTAACGTATTTAATTTGAAATTTTAAGATGGTAGCACCGTTATTTGGTCAAAAGGAGGAAAGTTTAAACTGGCTGATAATTGGTAGGTTATTTGTACATCAAATAATCCGTCTTAATCTAATATATTGGTTTTAAAAGATGATGGTAGTTCGTTTGTTGATGATATTCATTGGGACATTATTAACATCACTCCAGAAAACACCACTCAAGGCAAATATTAAACAACAGTTTATATGTCAGTGTGTATTTATTTCGCATTTGAAACGCTAATATTTTGTATAGGATCATGGCAGGATTATCAAGGATTATTTATCACACCAAAGAAGAATGCTACGAAGCTTCCGTTGATTGTTTTCCCTCATGGTACAATCATAGTTCATTGATATCTGAATGAATTAAAAACTGTTTTATCATTTATTACTAATGAATCATAGGTGGTCCACATTCGTTGGTTGTCGCTGATTTCCTACTTTATCCTGTAGTATTTGCTTCTCTCGGTTACGCGGTATTGCTAGGTAAACCTTACAATGACCACACCCTACCATGTGCTGTTGTCAGGTACATGTTCCAGACCACCTGTCATTCTTGGAAGAATCTTCGATCACAACACGTGTTCATCCTGTCGACCAACACCCATAACATTGTTTATTGACAGTTGGTTATAAAATATCGCGTAATTTTGATAATGCAGTATTTTTATTTCTAGTTAATTATCGCGGTTCTTTGGGCTTTGGGCAGTCTTCCTTATTGTCTTTACCAGGAAATATTGGTAACCAAGATGTGAAAGATGTACAGGTATCACACGAGTGTATCAACCAACATGATGGTGGCTATGGTGGTAAAACTTGACATTTGATAGTTTGCAGCTGAGCAAATCATGCAACGTGATGATATTGATCAAGATAATGTGTTTGTAACTGGTGGTTCTCATGGCGGTTTCTTAACAGCTCATCTCATTGGACAATATCCAGTACGATATGATACACGTATATAT
>FXAL01046918.1:290-12074 GCA_900177555.1 Renilla reniformis
GTAAACCACTGCGTAATTTTACGATGAGTCAACTTATAAACGCGTAAACGGACAAATATCTAATGTATTTTGGAGAAATATTCGTAGGGATCGTTATGAAGCAAACACACACAACAAATAATACGTTCAATAGTACATTACAATCCATACAACACGCTACATTAAATTGTGATCGTTGGTATGTACTGATTAAACACAAAGTGGAGTAGTAAATCACTAGAAACATACCTTTGATTGTTAAGTTCAGCCGCGGAGAATTTGTTTCAATAAAATAAGATGCTTTCCCTTGATATTTCTGTCTAAATCTCTGTATTTTATCACATTTCAAATATTACGCCATGACGTCACATCCGCCAAAGCCCACCATCGCCGGATTATCTATATAAACAAATAAATAAATAAATAAATAATTATATTTACCTACAAAGTCGATTCTCGATTAGATTGCGCCAGGATCTGTCCACGCGCGTTATTCACGCGCGGATATAACGTCATAAATAGTAATACTTCGCTCAATCGAAAAGTGCTTCGCGCTTTTCGCGTTCGCTCCGGGATAAGATAATTCGCGTTACATTAGGTGCAGAACATTCAAATTGATCAAAATAAGCAATGAAAAAATGGACAAAGAATGATAGCAATAGTTTTATTCTTGATTTTAGTTTAGTGATTGAGCCTGGTTTCCCCTTGACATTGTTACTCGGGAAATTGTTTAAAATCTTTAAGTTTCATTGCACATAAAGAATATATGCAGTCTAAGTCAGTGGACATACTGCGATGTAATCATTTCTAAAATCACGACTACCTATTCTTCATTTCGTTGTTCATTATTTCGTTTGGCAAACTGAAACTTGGTTGCAATCTGTAATTTCAAAACGCTTGTGTTTTCTAACCCAAGCAAGTTACCTCTGCAATATCAAGGTGCGGCTTGCGTGCAAATTGAATGATGATGTTGATTATTACATCCAGTCCGGGAAACCCTAAAACTTTCAAATTCACTGAATTTATATTTCGCCTTCTTCACAGGTGGACAGCCTTCAAAAGCAAATCCAAAATCTCTTGGCGCAAAAGAATGAACTGCAAAAAATTGTGGGTGACGTGCGAAGTAATGCGAAAAGAATGCAGGACGATTTACTACGGGCACAACGAAACCTAACTGAGAAAGGATTTGAGAATGATGAATTGCAGAAAGAGGTGAAGACTAAAGACGCCATCATCGACAAACTGAAGTCAGACAAGAATGCTTTACAAAAAGAGATCGACCGTTTGCGAATGGAGTTGGCTTCAAAGGATCAAATCACGGTATCGACCTCGTCTGATGTGCAGTCTTCAATGGGCGATGACATCGATAACTTGAATAGCCAGTTATCTGATTGGCAGGCAAATGCCGAGCTCGCCAATAAAGAAAAGGATGATTTGCTAAAAGAGTATGATGAAATACAAGACCGGTTGAACAAGCTCCAGGTCGACTATGATCAATCAAAACGAGAGTCCCAGAAGCAGAATAAATTGAACGAAATCCAAGCTTCGAAGTACGAGAAACAGATTCAGAATCTGCAAAAGCAGAAAGAAGACTTCAAGAATAAGATGGATGACTTGGCTAAACAGTTGAAAAATAGCAAAGAGGAAAACAACAAGCTCGAACAACAAGTACTCAACTTGGAGAAGGATGTTGATTCTCTACGAGAAGAGGTTAGAAAAAGAGACTCTCAAATTGAGCAGCTTCAACAAGATAATGACCGTTTAGAGAAAGCAAATGATGATCTAAAGAAAAGTGTTGCTCAACTTGAGTCATCCAACCAGATTTTGTCGAACGACCGCATGAATCTGCAGAAAGACCTGCAGAGTGCTGAAAACGAGATTGATGACCTGATGGCAACGCTAGCGAAAACAAAGCAAGAGAAAGATGGTCTACAAAGCGATTTGAATTTGACGACAAACAAGTTGAATGATGTTGAAAGTTCTAACAGGAAAGCACAGGAACGTGTTAAATCACTGGAAGCACAAATACCTAACTTGAAAGCTAAAGTCACTGATGCCGAAGGCAAGAATCTCGCATTGACGAGCAAGTACAAAAAACTTGACGACAATTTCAACAAAACAAAAGCAGATCTTGACAACGCCGAGCAAGAACTCCTCGCTGTAAAGGATCAGATTGATGACTTGGAAACCAGTTGCCGCGGAGCTATCAAAGATCGAGACGACTATAAGAAGAAACTAACTACCAGTGAAAGAAAAGTGGCAGAATTAAAGAATAATTACCAAAAAGCTGTGGAGGAGCGAGATGCGCTGGAAAATGATCTCTCTCGTGTACAAGTGCAAATAGGAAAACTCCAGTCAGACTTGGAAAACGCAAACCGTCAAAATGACCAACTGAAGCGGGATGTAAGTGAACAGAAAGAGAAGTATGCCAAGCTTCAAAATGATTACAGTGCCCTAAATACTTCTCACAAGGAATTGCAAAGCGAATTGGATCGTCACAAGCATCAGATTGAAATAAAAGAGCGCACAATTGAAGACTTGAAGAAGCAAATAGAGGCTTTGCGGAAGCGTTTAGAGCCTCTGGAGAAAGAAGTTGATCAACTGGAAACAAAATGCGAGATTTTGGAAGACGAGAAAAATTCATTCCAAGACAGGGCATTGGAAGCGGAGAACAAGTACAAGAACTTAGAAAGAGAGAACAAAAGTTTACTGGAAGATATCGAGAAGAAGTCTAAAGAAATCAAAGAGCTCCGGAAGAGAATATCGGAACTCGAGTCGGAATTGAACAGCAGCCAGAGAGAAGTCAGTAGTTACAAGAACAACATAACTCTGCTGAATCAGAAAATCGTGAGGTTGGAGGGCGACTTGGGTACTGCGATCAAAGAAAAGAATGATTTACAGCTACGTCTGAATGATATAGAAGGTACACATAAGAAGGTAAATGACGAAGCAATTATTATGAGGAATCGACTCAATGATGTACAATCCGAGTTGGACGACCACCGTACAAAATTAAACGACAAGGATAACTTATTAACTATGTTGCGAGAAAAAACTGTGCAACAGGAAGCTGAGCTCGACAACACAAAAGCTGATTTAGATCATTTTAAAAATTCATTTGAAGAAACACAGGATGAGAAAAATCGAATTACCTACCAACTGAAAGACCGTGACGATGAAATCGATAACTTGAATTCCGTGATCAAACAAAAGGAACAAATAAACATAGAGCAAGCAATAACAGTGCAATCCTCCAACGTGGTGGAATCTAGCATGGGTGACGATTTCTTCGACGGCATATCACCTGAAGAACTTGAGGAACAGAAATCAAAAAATCAAGACTTGCAAAACGAGAATGCCAATTTGAAAAGGAGTGTAACTGAACTACAGAATAAGTGCAATTCGACCGAACGGGATCTAAACGGCCTTCAATCCTACCTTGACAATACCATTGAGAAACTTCAAGCAGAAATTAACCAACTCGCCACAGACAAAGCAGAAGAAAGTCAACGTGCAGCATTGGCTGAGGCAAAAATTGACGACCTGGAAAAAGATGTTCGTAATGCAAATAACCTCATGGAAAAGGCTGAGGAGGAATTGAACCTTGTTCGTAAGAACATTCCAAAACTGCAATCGCAGGTTGACGTGCTGCTCCAACAGAAAGCGAAACTCCAAAGGCAATTAGATGGTTTGAACGAAGAACATAATGGCTTAAAAGAACGTATCATGGATTTAGAAAGTGAGTTACCCGAGCAAAAGAAAATTAACAATGCTTTGAATGAGAAAGTGAAGGAAAAAGACGACGCTTTAGCTGAAGCAAGGCAGCAGATAAAAAAATTGGAAGCAGAACTCGAGGCTGCGAGAAACGAAGTCGACAATCTGCAGACAAGTAACGATTACCTGCAGGAAGAGAAGGAAGAAAACGAGCGTCGATTGCACCAAAAACAAGAGCGCATCCAAGAGCTTGAGAAAAAATTGCAAACCCTGACCGGGATTCAAGAGAATCTTGAAAATCAGTTGAGCACCAAGACATATCAGCTGGGAACTACGCAGTCGCAATTGGAAAATGCCAACAAAGATAAAGCTAAGTACAAAAATGATCTGAAAAACGCCCAGGAAACGGCTAAGAAGAATAGAGAAGATATAGTTCGTCTCCAGAACAAGATCCGTACGCTAGAGAGACAAGTCGAGAATCTCGAAAAAGACCTGAAGGACAAAATCGCATTGGTGGAAAAACTGAAAAAAAATAAGGCACAGATTGAACCGGCCTTCGAAAAGACACGCAAAGATTTGGAAACATTGCGTGTTAACTACGACAAAGCTTTGGCAACAATCAAGAAATATGAAAACCAGATTCGCGACAAAAACCTGAAGATCGAATCAATGGACATTAATATCAACAATCTCAAGAATGCAGCTATGGCTGCCCCTGCTATTAGTGTCCAGCGGGTTTCAGAAGTCGAAAGTGCTCCGCCTGGGCCGTCGAGTAACGACCAGAGTAGCTCGTTCAGATCTGAGATACAGGTTAACAAAACGCGACTAGCGAAGCTGGAAGATGACTACAAGAACGCCCAAGTGAAGATAATAGAGTTGACGCACGAAAAGAACGGGTTGGAGAAGAGAAACGATGCGTTACAGAAAAGGCTTGCTGATAGTAACGCCGAAATATTGAAAGTGAAAGAGAACTTGACAAATGCTGAGACCAGGGAATCGAATCTGAATGTGAAGAACGAATACCTGGAAAAAGATAAGAATTCGCTGCTTCAGCAGCTGAATGATGCTAATAAAAGATGCGACCAGCAAAAGACTGAATACCTGAAGGCACAGCGATTAATCACCGAGAAAACGGTATTGTACGATACTGCCCAAAAAGACTTGAAAGACAAAGAGGAAGAGGTGAATGGGCTTATTGTCGCCAAGGGAAGTCTTCAAGATCATTTAAGTAATACCAAAAAGACATTGAGTGAGCTGCAAAAAACCCACAACAGAGCAAAGACTGAACAGGAACGGTTAAAAGAAGAGATACTTGATCTACGTGCACAACTTACCGATCTTGAAACTCGACTGAACAAAGCGCTGGACGAGAAGGATAGAGCCCAGCAGGATATAAGAGAAAACATAACAAATATTTCCAATCTTGAGCAAAAGATAGAGCAACTAGAACAAGAAAAGGATAGCTTGCTCCAAGAACTAGATGAACAGAAGCGAGCAAATAAGCTTCAACGTGATGAATGCAACAAAATACAGAAAGATCTAGATCAATTGCAGAATTCTCACAACAGTTTACTTTCTGACAACGACGACAAAACACGCCAAATAAACAACTTGTCCGAATCAAAAATCATTGTGGAGAAAGAAAACGAAGAACTAAAGAAGCAGTTAAGGAAGTTGAATGCTGATTACGATGACGCCGTGGACAAAAACCGGCAGTTTGAAAGCATCAATGTTTCAAATGTTCAAAACGTTGAAAGTGCACCGGATATGTGGGACGGCATAGGACCGGGAGAAGATGCCACTCTTCTCAAACAAAAGATCGGAGATTTAGAAAATGATTTAAGCGACAGCCAAGACAAGGAACGTGAGTCCCAAGATAAGCTTTTGGAGCTACACACTTACATTGTAAAGATGGAAGCAATCTACCAGCAACTCTTAGCAAGGAAGAAGGAGCTCGAGGAGGAATTGCAGGAAGTTCAAAAATTGCTCAAGCCTATTCAAGACGACTTCCAAGCAGCAAAGTCCTCACTCGCTGATCTAAATAACCAGTGCGGAAATCTTAAACGTGACAACTACAGTCTACAGATGCAAGTAGAGCAAGCACTCCGAGCCCAGAATGATTTGAAAGAAAACTACGAGGGCGCACTGGAAAAGGAGAGGATTTCAGAAAAAGAACTATTGAATGCCGAAGAAAAAATTCAAAAATTACAGCAACAGCTCGAACAAAGTGAAAAGAATCGTGACAAAGATAAAATAATAAATGATTTGAAAGCTGAGAAGAAAGATCTTGAGAAGCAGCTGTATATTCTGCGGGAAGATTTGAATTTGTCACAAGTCAACCTGACAAATGCACAAAATAAACGTGATGACATTGAAAAAGGCTGGCAATCAGCTGTGAATAAATTATCAGAAACAGAACTCCGGTTGAAGTTAGTGCAACAGGATAACGACGGTTTGAACGAAAACCTACTAAAGAATCAGCAAAGAGCGATGGCTCTTAACGATGAATTACAGCAATTCCAGAACGACAAATCCCGTTTGGACGAACTTTTGAAAGATGCACGTGATGAAATAATACGACACAAGGATAACAAAGCTGAACTGGAAGGTCAAGTCGAAGGGCATAAGAATAACATAGAGTTGCACCGAAAAAACCTTGGGGATAAAGAGAATGAGGTAGAGTGGTTACGCAAACAAGCTGAGGATGCCAAGGGAGAAATACGATCATTAAAAGTAATCGTCCACGGTCACCGGGAAGAACTAGAAAAGGCGACTAAAGACAACCTTGTACTCCAAAATAAACTACAACAAAGAGAAAGTGAAATTGATGACATTCGGTACAAGATGAAACAACTTGAAAACGAAAAGAGGGCCATGACCAACGAGCTTGAAATGGCAAGAGAATCAGAGAAAAATTACAAAACATCCTACCTGAAAGCAAAGGAGGAAATAAGTCAACTTCAAATAGAGATACTTAACCTGCAGAAAAAGCTTGGGGCTTCAGAAGCGAAACTCAGTATCGCTGAGGCTGAACTAGCTCGCCTTCAAAATCTCCTATCAAAACAGAAGAAGAACAATTCCGAATTGAAAATCCACCTTGATACGGTAAACAACGAAAAAAACAGGCTGATGACAGACATGAACACGGTGAAGCGAGAAACTGTTAGCCTACAACACTCTGCCCCGCCAGATCAAGTTGATTCCGGAAAAGAAAAGCTTTCCAAGATCTACGAGTTGCAAAGTGCCTATGATACCATATCGAAGAATCACAAGGACGCGCAGGACGAGCTCAACGCCCTACGTGACGAGAAAATTAAATCTAAAGCACAAATGTCAGACCTCTCCCGAGCAAACGATCAATTAGGTTACGATAACCAAGTGAAAGCAAACCGCATCAATGACCTGGAAAACCAATTGGACGAAGCCCAATCTAACAACAAGGCTGGAAAAGATGACATATTGATTTGGCAGAACAAAATCACAACTATTGAGCAAGCGTTAAGCAATGAAAGAAACAAGAACTGCAGACTAGAGGCGTCAAATGTAGCCAATGATGGCAAGATCAGGAAGCTGAATAACGACGTTGTACAAGCAAACAAAAAGATTGACCAGCTTCAGTCGTTCCTAGAAGACGCTCAGGAAGACAATGACAAGAAACAACGTGGTCTCCACGAGGCTCAAAAACGTGCCGCAAATTTGGAATCGACAAACGAAAAATTAACTAAAACCAAGAACGATCTTCAGCGCAATTTACAAGAAACGAAGGCGCTTGTAATAGATTTGAATGAAGATTTGCAAGGCGAGAAGAAACAAGTAGCCCAACTCAAAGGCATCCAGACTGAATATATAACAAGGAATGATAAGTTGAAAAGTGAAATTGAAAGATTGCAGAAAGCTCTGCTTGATTTACAATCGGCATTTGACAACAAAGGCCGAGATGTGGCAGACCAATATACCATAGAAAGACTGCAGACGGAAAATAACCAATTACAAAATGATATGAAAGCCTTGCGCTCTCAAATAAACGAGTTGAAGCAAATCAAGATTGTCTTGGAGAACGAGAAGAGAGATTCCCAAACGCAGCAACAGAAACTTGGTATCAAATTGGATGAACTACAAACAAACAACGATCTTCTCGAAGATGAGAATGAGCAATTGAAACGTAACCTTGCTGCGGCCAACGTGCAGCTACATGAATTAATGGATAACATGAGTCGTCCGCAGCAAGTTGTTGAAGTTGAATCCGCCCCAGACTTCATGAGCGAGACAAACGCAGAGCTTGACTTCCTACGCCCCGAAAAAGAGCGCCTGCAAAACGATCTAGACGATACTAAGAAGAAACTCGCCCGTTTGCAAGATGATTATGATCAAATTAACGAGGAAAATAAATACTTGGAAGAGAGATACGCTACGCTTCAAAATAATCTGATAACTGCCGAGAAAGGAAAACAAGCAGTTGATGATGAATGCAAGAAATTAAAGCGAGATCTGGATAACGCTACGGCTCCTCTGGTGGACTTAGAAAATGACAACAAACGATTGGAAGACGAGAATAATACACTGAAAGACAGCAATGAAGGTCTACAATTGCAGCTGAATTCAATACAAACACAATATGATATCTACATTACAAATGTGACCAATAACGAGAAAGATTCCGAGGCATCGGTACAAAAAATGAAAAACTTGGAAGATGCATTGAAAAGAAGCCAAGAGCGAGAGAGCGAAGCACAAAAGGATGCTCTTGATGCGCACAAAAATTTAGCAGCGATAGAATGCGAAATAGAG
This sequence comes from Renilla reniformis, assembly GCA_900177555.1. Taxonomy (NCBI): domain Eukaryota; kingdom Metazoa; phylum Cnidaria; class Anthozoa; order Scleralcyonacea; family Renillidae; genus Renilla; species Renilla reniformis. The sequence continues at coordinate 8,772 of FXAL01046918.1, forward strand.
ACATTGCGAGAAGAAATGGTGGACTTGAATGATAGGCTCAGGCAAGACGATGATCAAATAAAGAATCTTAAAGGTGAAAACATTGAGAAAGAAAAAGAAGTCTCCGAAGTAAGAGCCAACCTTGAAAGCATTGCAGATACCGTTAAGAATAGGGATAATGAGATCCGCATGTTAAAAGATAGACTCAGTGAGCTTGATGACAAGGATAGAGAGTCGCAAAGTGGACGCAGTAGCCTCGAAAGTCGTTTTATGGCGATGAAAAATAGATGTGCGAATTTGGAAGATCAATTGAACGATGCGAAAAACGAGAATGAAGCCTGTGCCAAGCAAATATCAGATTTGACTAACGCCTTAGAGTCACAGAATGTTAACCACTCAAGTGAAATAAACGAAATTCATCGCACGACGGAAATCTACAGGCGCGACATACACGTGATCAACGCTGAAAACGATGACCTGAAAAAGCAACTGTCGGCCATCACAAAGGAATGTGACCAACTCCGACGAGAATTAGCCGCCAAGAAAAATACTGTTGAGACACACCTTCTTGAGATTGAACGACTAAAACACGATTTGGTTGTGATTCGTGAACGTGTCAAGCCCGATTCCGGCAAGAGCGAAGAGCTGAGTGAGCTGAAGCAGAAGCATGACGAGGTGCAAAACGAAAAGATCAAGCTTGGACAACAGAAACAACAACTCCAAGTTCAACTGAAGATAGTCACAGAGCGCTTGTACGAGATTGAAATATCGTACAAGAAGACGACCGTGGATTTGGAAAAAGCAACCAGAACAATGAAAGAGTTGAACGCCCAAGTTGCAATGCTGAGTGCCAAGAACAAAAACTCTGAAGAAGAACTGATCAGACTCAACGATCTCCTGACGAAAGCGAATAACGAAATCCGACGACTCCAGAAAGAAAATGGCGAACTCATCCTCGAGCAAAAGTATCACGACAAAGCTATCGAAGAACGGGAACAGCTAATCAAGGAGCTTCGCATCCAAATCGTCAACTTGAAGAAGCAAATTACCACTCTCGAATGGGATTTGAAAAACAAGAACGAATCGACGCAAATCAATGTTGATGTAGCACCACGTCTCGAGAGAACAACCTACGAGATTACCCACGCGATGAGCCCAGAATCGAAGTCTTTCGTAACTGGACGACCTCACGAGGTTTCAATGTTGGAACTTCCTGTCAATGATAAAGCTGGTGACAGTTTGGTCAGAGGGCAAACCTTGACTAGGGTTTATTCCCGTGAACGCAGTCGAGGAAGTGACGACTTGAATGCAAGTTTAGCCGGTATTGGAGGTAAGAAGTCCTTTTATCCCCTAAACTACAAAGCAACTGCATCTTTGCATCATTCGTTTTGCCCATGATTAAATTATGTCATTATTGTTATTGTGATTGGTGCGGGCGGCCGGCGCGACAGAGTTCAAGCAGTTGAATTGAACTGGCTTGAGTGGAATATCCCAAACATTGAAAAAAGTGGGTTTGTTTGTTTGCATTTTGCTCTCGTTGATTTAAAACCACCGCCATGTTTGCGTTTCACGGAGAGCGCGGGTAGTCCGCACTTCGTCCAGATCACTGTTTCCCATTTCCCAAACGCTGCAATGATAGAACTCTATAACTTCTACTGTAATGTAAAGAGCATTTATTTTTCCCACAATGTCAGTCAAAATTACAATATTTCTCAGATGGGGATCGTCAAATCAGAACACGTGTAATCCAAAGAGAAACAAGAACCTTGGAGGGGCCAGCTGGCGCATTCTCCAAAAGTTACTCTGAAGGTTTGGCACCTGAGACAAGATACGAGACACTGAGTCGTAGTCGTTCCGGAGGACCCAGTGACCCCAATGCCCAAGTGAAAACCACGGTGCGTACGCGAACCCGACGCTTCACAAGTGAAGGACCTTGAATCAACACGTTTCAGAAACCTTTTTTATTTCTAGTTTAAATTTAAATTTAGTTTTGTAGCGTTGATGTGACATTCTTGCAAATTTGACCTTTTTCATTTATTATTTTCGCTATTTTATTTTTTGCGTATCAAATTGAATACATGACCACTTTTTACCCTCAGTCAGTTAACTGAAACGTCATTATCATCGATTTATTTTGCATCAATTTTAAACCAAAATGTAATCTTTGAACAAAATGAATAAATTTGCTCAACATTGTTATACCTCCTCAGTAAGGCCTGATTGACGTAATCATTACAAACTTTGATGTAGAAATAACGATGTACATGTGGTTTCAACCTTCTTATTACAATGCGAACCATCTTAACTGAATCACCCAAAAGATCAATAAAAATATTCTTCATCTATAACAATAACAGATTGATTTTCGTCGAGAAACAAGAAACAAAGTCACATCTTCAATTACAAAATAGATGCTTGTTAGAATAATTGATATAGTGGTGGTGACTATATTGACCTTTGGTAATATCTGGAAGTTTCATCAACAATGACAAAACTTCAATTTCACAGTCCTGTCGTATAGGCTTTGTCGGCGTCGCATTTGCGTGTAAACATACTTTACCTCGTTGACTCTAAACCATGAGTGGTATACACTGTACGAGTGTGTTCGGAATCGGCAAAACGTAATAACTCGTTCACACTGATCTTGTATGAAGCAACGATTGTTTAGGATGTTTTCATTGCTGAAGCTATATGGTGTAATTTTCATGCAGTAAAACAAAGACACCATGATCATGTTAAATCGTGGAATCATCAAATGGGCGAATTCTGTTGTGCAGTGTTCGCCCATCAACGTTATTGATGTGATATTATGTGTCTTCTTCTACACTCGATGAACACTGGAAAAAGGATATCTGTTCCAAATTTCACATTGTCCTAGGAAAGAGAGTCCTGTTCAACTACACGCATTTCTTATTCCAATCAACAATTTAGTCAAACGACCAGTGATAATAGTTTGTTTCGTCATTGTTGCGTGAATAAGTTTTACTAAGGTATCTTAAAATTTGTAGAATGTAGCATTTTTTTCATTACTTTGTTAGAAATAAACTTAATTCATCTTACTAAAATGAATGTGTTGTGTTGAGAATAGTCACTTTTCCTGCATAGACATTGACCAATCAGCGTACTGAAATTCTTCAAGTTATTTTATAAATATATTTCCCAACCTTGCCCAAGTGCACGTCATACACGCACTCGACTAGGTTTTTCTATTTCTTATATTGTAAGGAAAGTTATTTATCGATAAATCTTCAAATTCTCCTTACTCACGCTCGTGCTTTCCATTTGTAAACCGTTGTAAACAATGAAAGCGCGCGAAAATTCAAG
>FXAL01047463.1:0-13377 GCA_900177555.1 Renilla reniformis
GTGTCTTTGAAATTAGTCCTCGTCGCGCGTCGCCTCATTTTGAAGCTTTTGTTATTAGAAGGGGAGGGGGTATTTCATCAGTGCTTGGGACGAGACGGATCACGCGTGTTTTTCCGCTGCAAATTGAGGCTATAATTTAACTGTTTTCAGATCAACTTTATTCATAATGTTACTATGTTATATTTGCAGCAGTTACACGTAAAAATATAATTGATATATTCAATACAACAATTCTACTTCAGAAAATATCTACATGAGGTACCTATATGATTAATCACATGATGAAAAGTGTTCCTATGATCATTATAGAGTTTGAATTTTTACAATTTCTTTTTTTCTGCAATAAAATATTGCCAATTCAATCAGAATGATAATCTGTGCCGTCGTCAGTGGTGGAATACTGCCCTGTAACATTACCCGAAGCATAGCCAGATACAGGAGTGATGTTAACATTTCTTGTTTTACTAGTGTCATGCTGGATATCCCTTGGTTGAGAACTTTCTGGTCTAAAACCATAATTAGCTTGTGGTGGTTCATTCACTATATGTTCGTAATTTTGTCGGCGGGTTAGTTTCCAAATCAGACAACAAAAAAGAGCGAGTACGGCAGTGGCTTCAACAATAATGAGAAGTATTCCAAGAGTTTCCAAACCATCATTGTATTGGAGTGCTTTAGGACCATGGTACCACACGATACAAGTAGCAATTAGCGTTATCCCAAATATGATAGTAAATAGAGGAAGTAACCAAGGAGGACAATAACGACAAACACAAAGAACACAGGAAAAATCTATTCTACATTCGTCGTTTTCACTTCCTTCCCTACTGTGGTGTTTATTTCGATCAATGTATTCGTTACTGGTACTCAGCTCTCCCAAAATTATTCTAACATCATCAACACGATGTTTTCTCTTGATGTAGTGATCAACCAGAATTACGAGATCACGGCGACGTGGTCGCATCTTTCTTAGCAGATCTCGCAAATATCGCACGTTATCGGAACTGATTGCATCAGTATGTTTGAGATATTGAAACAATGATAGTCCGTTAGTAATCTGTTCTGCAGCACCACCAGGGACGTTGGCAAGATGCACAAGACTGTGAAGGTTTTTCTCTGTCAGTTCGTGGTTAATTTCGTTCAATAGACGGTTGAATTCATCTACTACAATCGTCGACATTTTCTCCGTGTTGCACAGATCAATCTTTCAATTCTACGGGGAAGTCCCTCTCTTGGAAAAAAATATTCCTGGAATTTGTGGAAGGGTTTTCTTCTCAGGTTTTTTTGACCGGAATAGAGACATATGACACTCCACAGCACGTGATAGAGACTGGTATTAGATTTATGCCAGTCTATTTCGTTTTTAAGAACTTTTTCAAGAGTTTTCGAAGAGTTTTTTAAAAGATGAGATTTTGAGATGAATCATAGAAATGAAGAAATTGTAACTGTAAGAAGAAAAGTCACTTTTTACTCGACGCGTTGACTTAATATCAACAGTATACAAGACAAGGAATTGAGAACAATGCAACTTTGCGTTCTCGTTTCCCGATAAAGAACTTTCGTTTTCTCTTACACGAAGCTATCGTTACCTTCCATGGATTACATTATTATTCATCCATTTATTATTATACTAATGCCACTCAGGCAATTCCACTGTTTAACGCGCTGTCGGAATAAACAAGACATGTTGATAAATGACCGCCACTTTATTCTCAGTATTAAAATGAACGCGTGTTTCTTTGTTTATATTCAGATCATAGAGTCACCTAAAAATTGCACTTTAAGTTCCGTTCTGGGACACGCGGTGGTTTTAACTAACACACGTTAAATCCTCAATCTGTCATCGCGTATTTTTAATGGATTTCGGATCCTTCCCTGGTAATTAATAGGAAATTAACGCACACTTTCAAAACAGTTTATCTTAACCAACGACATTTTACCGATTTATGTTAACATCCCTGGTTTGAACGAAGCAAACAGTGAGAAAACTCTCAATACGTTTTCAATTTGCCATAAACTTCTGCCATATATTATAGCATTCTCAAGGAATAGCAGTACTTAAGATTCGTTTTTGTAAATTTTGTGTTTTTTTTTGAGATTGTAGCTAAGATCATTCGAGACTAAAGGCTTAAAACACTGTTGTACTCCACCAATACTTTCCTAACAACATTATGGTTTTCAAATGACTTAAGCCAATTGCAGGCATAGCTAGCTATATCTGTGAATGAAAATGTTTCTCTGACACATCGTACACCATTTTGCTTGTAATAATATCGACCTTATAATTTTGTGATAAATATTTCCAATTGAAACCATTCCTTTAAAGTAGCATGGTTAATTGACCCAGTGTTTCTAACAAACATTTTCAAATATTTTCATCAGTTATAGTTGGTAATTGCTGAACCAAACCGATCATGACATGATATAAGCTGCACCATAGAAATTTCACAGAGATACACGTAAACATAAAAATCGTAGCAATTAGAGTGAAATTGACTGTCCAACTAAATGCCACCGGTGTGTCAGTTGACTACGTATATCTACACGAAGGTGCAGTCTATGGTGACTACAAAAACTAATATTTCACTGGTGGCAAAGAAATTCTGAAAAACAACACAATATATAATACTGTCTCGATATCAATGATTTATTCTGAATTTCTATGCATTGTATACATAATATTAATAAAGCTGTGTCGAGAACTACCCATGTATGCAACGTATTTGAAACGACGAAGTTTGGTTCATCTATATAACAATGTTGTCAAGATATGTTTCAGATGTAGAGTTTATAAGAGAGTTAAATTGGTGGTGGTCGTGACAACGCATGTGTTCACTGAACATTCAAATATTGTTCCCTAGTTTTGTACGTATGACACTCAAATAAGCCCCCATGTATATGTATAGATGCAAATTTCTTGCGCGAATGTGAATTGCAAAGTGACTATAGATTTTATGATTTATCGGTCAGTCATTTGAATTTAATAACCAAACTGACCAGGGAAGCGAGCGGTCGTGTTGTATTGTGCTCCGTATCATCTAGTCAAAGTTTGTTCTCATTTGCTATCATACATCACCAATGTTCCTGTGTTCAGACGTCACGATTATTCTTCGACAACGAACAGCTAAGTAAGTAACATTCATTTCCAAGCCGAAGATCTATATATCCATCTTGGTTTCGATATCACGGGCATAGATGTGCTATTGCAACGTATCTGAAGGTCTTCAGTTTGGTCGTTTTTTGAACGTATCCACCCGCATTTCAAATAACAGGTTATCTGTTACTAGAATGGTACAATTTCGTAATGCGAATGTCTGCGACAATTCCGCTTATAGTGAAAACGCCTAAGCTACGTCCACTCCTCCCTCAAATGATAACTTGGCTTCGACGGAATGTCAGAGACATATAGTTGTCACACAAATTCGGATTGCCTCAGAGAACTCACAGAGGCACAAGAACTGTTACTTCTCGTGTTATCGAGAACCGTTCGTCAATTCAAAGATTGTACCAAAATCTTATTGATATTGGATATTATTTTGTATGTGCTGATGAATCGGGAAGTAGATTGGAACGTTTTCGTTATCGGAGTAATCGTTTCGAGAATTTAGACCATGAACTCAATGTTAAAACGGGGATTATTAATTGTGTTTAGGAGAGTATATAGATGGTTGCATTCGCCGGCATGCAAACGTGATCTTTCGATGTTGTTCAGAAATAAATTGATAATGAACTGCTATGATGAAAACCAGTCACTACCTACTAAGAAATAAAGCAATTTTAGCGATTTAACCAACGCACAATTCTCGTTTCAAAGAGGAAATATTTTCTCCGCGCAGCTGCGTAGGCGTTGGGGGCAACATTCTACTTCTCAGGGGCCGAAAAAAATATGATTATTTTTGTTATTTTTCTTTTTATATCAGCTAAACACAATTACAATATATTGAACTGCGACAACAACATTTTCAAATCGTCAAAATATTTCGGTAAGAATATCTATTAAGCGTATTGTGGCGATTAATGAATTTCAAATATTCCTTCAGCAAATTTGTTCGAAATTGACACAATGACAGTGAACAAATTGCGGTGGGTTTGAAAGCAACTAAAATGAAGTTCTTATATGTAATGTGTTGTCAAGACTAGGATGTCGTTGCAATGTGTGTGTTCAAGAGGCTTGATCTGTCGACACACCGCGATGACCATGACAATCAACAGGACATCTTTTAACACGTTTTGTCTGTACCAAACGCGGCGCGTGTAATTCTCTATATCTTCCTGGTCTCACAAACGTGTTGACATGTTTTTCAATACAAGTGTTGATTCAGTACGAGATATAGAGTTTACGAGTGATAACGATCAAGCTTTATAAGACACGCGGCACAGCGCGCTTGGCCTGCAATTTTGTACAATTTAAAAAGTAAACATGTCTTGCACGGAATTCCGTGACCGCCGAACTTTTCCGTTCAAGTGTAATCCTAATGTCAATAAGAAGAATTAGAACGTTTCACAAGAAGACTTTTTGGATTAATATTGTTCATGAATTGTATTCTCAGTGGAATAAAGAAATATGCAAAGAACAACAACGAAATATGTATAATTACTTGGCTATTGTGTTGAAGACAATCGTGCGAGGGCTCAACTCATGTATAATTTTAATAATGATCATTCTGGGACAATGAATGCTCGGCAAGACAGCCAATAGGATGTTTGTCTATTCTGGCGTCATTTCCATATGTTGCCGCGTGAATTTCTGCTCGTTCCTCATTGGCTGAGATGGTGTTAAAAGCAATCAAGTCGCGTCGCTGGGCGTGTGTTTGATAGATTAACATTTAATGAGATGTCAGTCATCGCCTTGTCAGCCAATCATGTTTGCTAGAGGAGACACGCACCCTGAACACGTTGTCCATGGCAAGCGGCAAAAGGCTGAACGGGAGAAGCTCATTGAATATTCGCTCATTGAATAAAGACGAAGCAGATCTCGCATAATGGCATCGACTCCAACCACTCCTAATACATATTCAACTACAGTCATTACGTCCGCCACTGAACCAAGATCAAGAATGAACTCACCACCATCAACCATGGGTCCTGTCACAACAATTGCTTACATGAGAGACGAAAGTAAACCGATGACATTCGAAACATTAAGCCCACAAACGCAGAATGGTCAGATTGGTGAAACTCGAATTGGTCCATCTTTGACAACGCTCACAACCCCACATCAATGGGTCGTCACTGATCAGCAAGGCAATACTGTCGGTTGGCCAACAAATGTTGTCTCCAGTACGCCCGAAATGAAGCCTGTTCTACGAGAAGATGGCTCGATTATGACAACGACAACGCTACCGAATCAAAGACCGTTATCAAACAATAACGTTCCTGTGCCCTTAGATCAGGCAAGATGGACGACTATCTCACATGCGCCCATGGTCACTCCTGGCGAGCACACAAGAATACAAATAAATCCAGCACTACTCTCTCAACACGTTAACTTTGCAAATATAAACGGAGCAGTGCAACAATCCAGTCCATTGACCTTACAAAACCAGCCTCTCCGTGAATCAACGTTGCTCGTGACAGGCAACGAGACATCGCCAACTATTGACAACACGCCAACCTCGGATGATTTGGAACGGTTTGCTAAGATGTTCAAACAGCGACGAATCAAGCTTGGCTTCACACAAGCTGACGTTGGCCTCGCTTTGGGTACATTGTACGGCAACGTGTTCAGTCAAACCACCATTTGCCGCTTCGAGGCACTGCAGTTGAGCTTCAAGAACATGTGCAAACTAAAGCCCCTGTTACAACAATGGTTGGAAGAGGCAGATAACACGACGGGTACAACATCAGCATCAGACAAGATCGCGGCGACTGGCAGAAAACGCAAAAAGAGAACAAGCATTGACATCCAAGTGAAAGGAGCGTTGGAGAATCATTTCTGCAAGCAGTCAAAACCGAACGCGCAAGAAATCGCCCAGCTCGCCATGAATCTTCAACTCGATAAAGAAGTGGTCCGTGTTTGGTTCTGTAACAGACGACAGAAAGAAAAGAGAATGACTTCTGCTGTAGTAAGGCCTGAAGATGAGAATATCATTCATCCATCACCAAGCGTTATTGTGCCACACCAAGTACAGGGAATGCAGTAAGCATCTCCCTTCGCGCCAATCATATACATTTTATTCTGTACAGAACAGAACACCGCAAATGAACATATACGCGTCTCCTTCAGGGAAAGCCAAGCATTTTATAGAAGCGAATCTATATTAATTGTAGTACTATTATAAACACAGTACTCTTGTTCTGTATAAAATATGTTTAGAACAGTGAAGTAAATTCTGGGGTGGCGCCATTCCTGGCTTCCCGTTGTATAGCGACAATTTGAAACTTGAGCTCAAAAGAAACCCGTTATATTCAGACACTACACAGCAACTTAAACCCACTATTGTTTGTAAATACATATTTATATTGTGTTGGAGAGTTTACCCCTTATAGTTTTAATGCAAAGCTTGTATATATATATTACCAAACTAACATTTAAGTCAATGGAACGTTCGTCGTCAAATGAAGACTGATAAAACTGTCGTTAAACGTTCGTATATGTATTTAATCTATTCCAATATTTTATTCTCTTCTGTTTTAATAAAATATATACGGAGGTCAGGAAATTATCCTTGTCTAGCGTGTTGCTTTTTTGCTTTATTTTGCACTAAAGAAGCGAGCGTGTCTCGACAAAGAGGAAAGCCCTTCCCTCCATGGTCGTCAAAATGGCGCGAAGTGACGCCGAGCAAATTGTAAAATATTTTCGGCGGGAAGTTATACTGTCTTCTAATTTCGAATTCTTATTCATTCGCAATACTACTGAATTTATTTTGACTGTATTGATGTATGCAAATAGAACAAACGCCTCATTTGAATTCTACGCTTCCATATATTAAGTGCAGTCCTGCCATCATTTATAAACATATATTACAATCAACAACTATCTCACTGTCTCATGGCTTTCAAACTAACACTGTAGTCAACATTCATACAAGATAGAAGTTTATCATGATTTGACTCAACGTTGTTCAAAAACGCGTTAATGTTGTCCTGATGGCATTAAGAGACACAAGACATGGTCGTCCTTTGTCTCAACAAAGAAGAACAACGAAGGCAAAGCAAGATAGCCGGCGAGCTACTTGTGTCTTGTAACACGAACAAGCTTTCAATTGTTGTCTTCTCGATGGATTGCTATACAAAACACTGTTTCTTGACATGAAAATGCTCACAGTATTCTGCAATTGACCGTCATTTTTGGGCCTGAAATATTTGTGATATTTCGTGTCCTCAAAATGTGTTCGATTATTCCGAAGTATTCAGACGGGTACCTGTAGTATTAAGCTATAGGTTTAAAACTGTAAATACAGTCTATCTAAAAAATACTTGGACTGAAAGACTTAGGATCATTATTAAAATATTCATCAACGATTGTAAAAATAAACAACATTTCAAAAGTAAACCAATTCTCACTTAATGTATTCAAAAATTGTTCCAAGCATGTTATCGTTCAATGACAAAAACATGGCGGAACGTGGGTATCGTGCCCGAATTAAACAACTCTCTTTTCTTTCTATTTATATACATCAATTGCGAGGTATCAATCTGAATTAATAGGTAGAAGATTTTCACTCGAATTAGGTATTTCATTGTCAAAAAGGCAGGAGATGTGCCCTTGAAGAAACTCAATTTTGAAAATTTATTTTACTTTTTAGTGTATTCAAATGTTGTTTGCGATATCAGAATTGTGTGTCTGAAGTGTCTAAAAGCATTTTATAGACGTCGCTATAACGTTTCTTAGCAATGCCGAATGCTTTGTGGACAACAGTGGATAATTTGCATATTGAAAGACTACAGTAATGAATCTGATGTTATATATCATGACGAAGTAAATTGGTATCCTTGCCTCTTAGAACAGGATATTGATCCATTAGTAAACGTACACTAAGGATTAAGCTTCAGAACTAATTTCGATTGTAATTATCACTGCGTCATTACTATGGTGACAGAACATATTTTAATTAAAAGCACATGATAGTTGATGGTGCCTATGATCTTGCTAATTATCATTCTGGTATTTCTCTTTTTTAGCGTGCGCTACATCGTACCACGTAATTGGTTTTTGGTACTAACAGCTACCAACAATTAATTCCATTATTCAAAATGGTTTTGTCATATATGGATTAGCTACGGTGTTCTGTTCTCATTCCCATGGATATCATTAAGTAAATCATCTGGCTTAAGTAAAATACGATTATAAGTTAGGTATCGATTGACTGCAGATACCTCAAACCTGATTTTCAAAGTGACAAAATGGCACAGTTGGTAAAACTCCGTTAAACCTATGGTGAATCATTATTCGAATTGACCATAAGTTGTGGTGATATTGATCGTTGTTGATTGTTTGTGCATTTAACTGTATTCCCCTTGAATAAATTTTTATTTCATTACTTGTTTTGTATACGTCTCATAGAAGATAAGTGTAGAAGATAATTGTAGTTAGTTCTCTGTGCTGAAGAAAATTGAGCGATCCTTAGCTACGCGCGACAATATTTACCAATCGCAATTCTAACTAATGGCGCGGTAATTTGAACCAATCACAGCCGCTGTTGTAGGGTAGGGTTACATTAAGGAAGCGGCGCTTCTTGTTACATAGCGTTGTCCGTAGTGACCATTATTGAATAAAGAGAACATCATGAAAATAAGATTTTGTACATCAAAGACTGCGTGGATGGTCTGAAGATGACATCGTAAATTGTAATATCTATTGCTACCACACCCTTACACTACATTTTTCCCTGAAATAAGTCAGTTTATGGACATAATTTGCGCAAATAGTTTCGCTGACCAGAAGTACTCGAGGTAGGGTTCGTGTTTCTATGTTATGTTTCCCATGTGTACAGAAGTTATACATCAACAACAATCGCTTCCATCCTCTCTCTTAGAGCGATATTCACGCCTGCTTAACGCTCAAAATCTACGTATATTAACTAATAGCTTTGGGGAGAGTCAATATTTTCTTGGCAAGAGTGACATTTTGCATATTTTGCGCTGTTGACGGTAAATATGTAAATATTGATTTGTGGCGCATTCATATTAATTATTCTGATGTTATTCCACGTCTAATGTAGTATCACTTTTAACATCCATTTGAAGTACACGGACTATATAATAATGTGTCACCCAATAACGCATCACTGTTATATTGTAGAACAATTCACGTTTTGATTATTGGTAGTTAACGAATAATCGAAGTATAATAGATATAAAAGATCACTGACCTAGTGCTTGTACAATTTGCTAGTATGCTCCTAAACAATACGAACGATTATTAATATAACATTTTTATAACATCTCATAACACAAGATTGCTTTATTGTAAGCCATATTTGAGATTGAAATCTAAATATTTACTCAGTTGCACCCTTTGAAAGTATTCTGCTTGCATTTTCAATGGAATACAATTTATTTGTATAAACTGCTCGATTCCTGAACCAACTCTATGTTTACTGCATGGCAGAAACAATGGTACAAATTTTTACCAGTTTCTTTAGTTCGAACAATGTCATAAAACCATCAAGTATGGAGAATGCAACTGAAGGGTGTCGCGATGAAATGAATAATAACAAAGACGTAATCGTTAAAACGGAATCTACAGAAAACTCGTGCGAGGTTTCAGAAGGGGACAGAATTGAATCAAAGGAAACATTGAACATATCAGTTGAGATAAAACAAGAAAATGAAAAAAACGACGCTTGCAGTCAACACTCACAAGTCCTCAATAGTCCTACAAATCCAGGTACGTCTTTTATTGAAGCTTTGTATTTTCCAAAAGTAATGTTTGCGTTCCAAGTTTTGTCTTGTGCGTCACAAGGATTTTGGATGGAAATGAAGAGCTTTAGCAAAGAATGGACGAAATTAGATTATTTACCATCAAATATTCAACTTATTTTCGAGTTTTGTTTCATAGGGATTGTGTACACCGTTATTGCTCTACCAGTTATGAGTCAACCTTGTAACGTAGCAACACCCATGACGAATATGACCGTTACTACGCCACCAGTTACCAAAGATACTGCAAATAAATGGACGTCGGAAGAACTGTCAAATTTTGTGAAACATTTTAAACAGAAACGCATAATGCTTGGTTTCACCCAAGCTGAAGTGGGAGCTGCTCTAGGCAACTTGTATGGAAGCATGTTCAGTCAAACAACCATCTGTAGATTTGAAGTGATGCAATTGAGTTTTAAAAAGATGTGTGAATTACGTCCAATGTTGCAGAAATGGATGAACGAAACAAGCAAGAAATCTGATACTTACAATGGGAAGAAACGACGGCGAAGATCATGTATTGATGGAGGTGTCAAGGAACTACTTGAAAGCTGTTTTGAGAAACAACCGAGACCGAACGGGAAGGATTTATTTGACATTGCAACTCAGTTACAACTGGAGAAAGAAGTCGTACGTGTTTGGTTCTGTAACCGCAGACAGAAAGAGAAACGATTACAAATGGACACGTCCCTTGAAAACAGTCATGCCATAACTAATACAAGCACAGAATTGATTGATGAGAAGGAATCATCAAAGTTTGTTGTCAGTCATGATAACACAGTAATAAATGAGAATGTATCAGAGACAATTACAACTATCAAACAAGACATTAATGATAGTAATAATAATGAACAAAAAACTGTTGATATCAAGGTTGAACAGAGTTGAATGATTTAGTAATATCATGAAATACAGATATAATGTACAATGTATAATTCCAAATCAGGTTTTATTATCAGATTGTTATATATTTCGAAACAAAAGAACACGTTAAGAAATCAGTGATGATTTGCGTACGAAAAAAAATGATTATTCAGAGTGTTCCGATTTCAGAGTGTTCCCATTTTTGAGTGGTACTTTTCTTTGTATGAAAGGTATCAAAATTATTTTTGTTGAAAACGATGGTGACTGATTTATTTGGAGATCAGATACATGGTTCAGGGTGAGTTGTAGTTAGTGTCCAATCAGTCCAAAACTCAGTGGTTCGAAAGCACGTGTAGAGACATTCGATAACGATATTTGGTGATAACCGCTGACCGGTGGCAATCGCGCTGCCTGATGGGAAAGTGAACGGAAGATACTCGTTCTTTCTCTTTCAAATCCTTCCAAGATGGTAAGTTTGTTATAATTTTAATCTGATCAATCTACCATGAATCGGGGTTCCCTAGCCGCTTTTCTGGCTGTCGACAGTTCGATCAAACGTTAAACTCTGCTAATATCATAATATTTCTAGCCTCGCGGTCCGAAGAAGCACTTGAAACGCTTAAATGCACCAAGCCATTGGATGTTGGATAAGTTGAGCGGATCATTCGTGAGTAATAAAATTGAAATAAAATGATGCTTGATCACAAAAATTTGATCTTAATTATGGAGCATAAATATTTCGTTGTTTCACACATCGTAATAACCCAGTACATTAAATAAATAAAATATATACAAACCTATTTGTAATAATAACTTAGGCTCCACGACCATCTCCCGGCCCACATAAGTTGAGGGAATGTTTACCATTGGTCATTTTCTTGAGAAATCGTCTCAAATATGCGCTGAATTATGACGAAGCTAAAAAGATATTGAAGAAACGTTTGATAAAGGTTGATGGCAAAGTCAGAACCGATTTGACCTTCCCTGCTGGTTTTATGGGTTAGTAGTAGTGATTTTTTAAGATAGAATGAATATTTTGTTGGCTAATATGGTCGCAATTTGTTGTAGATGTTATCACAATTGAAAAAACTGGTGAAAATTTCCGTTTATTATACGATGGAAAAGGAAGGTTTACCACTCACAGGATCACAGCAGAAGAGGCTAAGGTAATGGCAGTAAGTTGAACCAAAAATGAATTATTTTTGATTGTTGTGTACTGTTTAATATAGTACAAACTGTGCCGAATCAAAACTGTTGCTGTCGGCGCTAAAGGAATACCATATTGTGTGACACATGATGGTCGTACCATTCGTTATCCAGACCCGAGTGTAGGTCCACATGATACTGTCCGTGTAGACATCAAAAGTGGCAAAATTACCGACTTTGTTAAATTTGATAATGGTAATTTGACCATGATCGTTGGTGGCCGTAACATGGGTCGTGTCGGGATTATTGCACACCGTGAAAGACATGCTGGTAAATTGGAATTTATGAACCTGGAAACTTGTGATAATTCAAAGTTTAAAACTGCTTTATTTGCTTTTTAGGTTCTTTTGACATTGTTCATGTGAAAGATTTAAAAGGTCATCAGTTTGCAACCAGAATGAGCAATGTTTTTGTTATTGGTAAAGGTTCCAAAGAAATGGTATCCTTACCTCGTGGTAAAGGTGTGCGGTTGACAATTGCAGAAGAACGTGACCGTCGTCTCGCTGAAAAAGTCAAACATTAATGGCCGAATGTAAATGATATAAACAGAGAAAATAAAAATCTCTTCATTTATTGTGTCTGAGTTTTCATAGTCTAGTTTGATTATCACGTGTTAAGTGTTGATAAGAGCCAATCAAAGAACTCGTGTATTTCTATCCCCATTCCTCTACTCGGTTCACGAAAAACCTCATCTTTCACTGGTTGCATTGATGTAGTTCGCGGAGCTTTCGTGCGCACTCTTAAAAGCTGAGCTTATACACGACTTTATAGAAGAGAACAAAATTGATAGGCAATAGTACACTAAGAAAAAAATATGGCAGCGGTGGGATTCGAACCCACGCCATCGAAATGACTGGTGCCTAAAACCAGCGCCTTAGACCACTCGGCCACGCTACCTTGTCCTTCAAACTGTTCTAAATTGTTGGATAAACCAAGCAGACGTTGGTGCAAAAAAAAACAAACACTTTTCTGTTAGAATTCACCATATGTTGAAGAAAATAACCTTATATTTTTAATCGTGTACCATCAAATGATTCCCATGAATGGCTGAAAACGTGAATTTGTCCATCTAATTAGAATCTGACTGAAAATCTTAAAAAAATATAAAAATTAATTCCTCACCTTGCGCATGGAAAAAAATAAAAAAGTTCCGAATTTGCTTTTATACTTTTTACTTATTCGTTATATATCTAATGGTATATTTATCGTGCAATGTTATATATCTTTTTTTTCATGTATGGTTGTATCTTTTGTCCGACTGTTTAGTTTTATCAGTTCGTATATGGATTTTCCGACCAAGGCAACTCCTGAGACACCAACTACAGCATACAATGTCCCCCAACCTAGCGCTCGTCTTGCAAGTGTCACTCCTTGTTCGTGGATATCTCCTGAAATTGATGTTGATGAACGCTTTTTCGTATTGCCAAGAGCTAAACCAAATCCACC
>FXAL01048125.1:0-14754 GCA_900177555.1 Renilla reniformis
CGGGATCAGTGACGTTGATCCTACTATTGGACTGCGAACTTAGCGCATTATTTCATGACAAAAAAATAATGACGATGGTTAGTCTTGTCGTTACGAAAAACCGTGTCAGGGGCCACGTCCAAATTAACCGCCGCTTTACAACATAACTTACGAGTTACCTTTATGTAGTAGCTGAAATATAGGAGCAGAAAAGCTGTGACGTACGATCTTGCAGCGTCACTGTAGATTCCCGCGAATGTGTTGCAATGAGTGTTGCACGATATGGAGCGTGCACGATAGGGAACGGAACGTGGCTTAATTAGGTAGGCGCTAGTCAATGGCGGAGCTTGTTAATTTGTTGATGGGTTATGTATTGGAATTGAAAGCTCTTTTACTTTATGCGTACTACTATCACCATTTCAAGCATTTTCAAGCATTTACCGTGAAATCAGCCGGTTTTGAAATCCTTTTCCCATATCTTCCTTTCAGTTTCAACTTCTAAATCTCGTGACCGGCGTGAGGAATGAACGAGAAAATAAATAAATTTGCCAATAAATCGTCGAAGATATTGCTTTTAATGTGTGTACGTCTGTCATGATTGCCTGTGGCAAATGGCCTGTGGCAGGCGAAAACATACTCCGTTTTTCCACCAACACCAATTGTAATCCAAAGCAGAATTCTCAGATAAATTGAAATGAGGAATAAACTGTTGCCTCGAGGCTTGTCTGTAACATTATGTAAAGCTTTTCTGATGTCTCACAATAAGATACGCTATACGAAGAACTCTTAATCTTGGATCAGCGCCTAACTTGTAAGGAATTGTAAGTGTTTGCTTCAAATGGCTCGTTAAATGCCAAAATTTCAAATACTATAGTGGAACAGTATACAATTGAGATTGTAACTTTCATGATATATCATATCCTTAATATAAACAAAAATATCTTTTTTACCGTAAGCGACTCGCGTGATGTAAAGACATACTATACTTTTTATCTCATTTACGATTCTCAATCCTATTCCATCTTATCAATCGAGTGATTTCATTTTCTTTACTCACTGTTATATAGAGGAGAAGAAAAATTGAAACGTTTAAACGTTGTACCTACGCACGCCGAGTATAATATAATCCACAAATTGGATTATATTTATGACCTAGAAACATCCATGTGATGCAGATTCATCTACAAACATTACCTTGAGTTCGTAATCTGATTTAATTCCAATGATTACATGCAATATTTAGTTGATATCATTGAATTCAACTAATATAGCTATAGGCACATACAAGATTTTATCGTACAGTACAGCCCTGATCGGTTTATCACATAATAGGTGTTTGCTTTTGAATCCTTCGTAGGAAATGCATGTACTTCAATAAGCCGGTATTAAAATTTCAAACATTCATGTTTTTGTCACCAGCTGCTGAAATAAGGGGTAGACTCTCTAGTTTCGTAGCCTGGCTCTCAAGTAATTTATGTTTTATTATATATCGTGGTTAATAAGTAAAGTCACCACATATACAATTCATATTCACATATTGGGAGCTGAAGAGACTATGAGAAGCTCTTCATACTTCCATCTGTCTGGTCTGCCAACTGGTTTGACTGGTCTGACTAGCAGAGAATTTTCCCGTGATGCCGGCCTCAACCCCATACGACGATCACAGGACATTACAATACAAATTTTTAAACAGAGGGAACCCGTATTCACTGTGTAATTTCCAAATTTATTGAGCTTTCCTGGATAGCCGGCAGTCAAAAGTATTGACCTAAGACCTTGCCACTATATTATATACATCTGTGACGTTCAATCAAAATCATAATGGAATAAAATTTTCACTGAGTAGTTGCTTCCTTCGCTATTAATGATTGCTCGAAGGTAAATTGAACTCTGAAAGGATTCAAACCCAATGCCAGGCACTCAGTGTTTATCAAAGATCTTCACAATATCATTTACTGAAATAGATTATACGATAATTAATTCAAACTCAGGTGTTATCACTTAGGTACATGGTCGGATATTTTATTTATGGTTTTCAACATTTTTCGCAACACAGAAGCGGCTTTCGTTTGATTTCAATACATTCGGTCGTTTGTAATATTGCCATAACTGAAAATGACGTCATAACATTTGTAGATTATCCGCAGTGAAAATTAAAACGAGTGACAATATGCATAGCACGGCGTTGTTATTGGTTAATCATACACATTCAATTACAGATATATCATTGCGTCCGTATTGTAGTGAATCGTAGCGTATTCCTTTAAAGTTTCAAAATCATTAGTTCTGCTTGAGAGCTCACAATTCAATGAAATACGCTACGTTTCGCGACGATATCAGCCTTTACAGATAGTCCACTCATTTGTAGTTTTATTAAAATTCGTTGCTCATGCACAATTGTAAAAAACTAATAATAACCCATTTATAGGCTTAGAACATTTCAACAGTCGTAATCGCTGCTGGTATGTCTTGGTATTGTTGAAAGATTAAAGTTAGTTGATAGAAAAAAACAAGTCTGGTTTCTGTGCTCTTGCTTAGTTTGGCCACAGTCACCGGCTATTGGTGGAAACAAAATAAGGTGAGGTTTGTTCTATTCAATGTTATTATTCGGGCAAAACGCTCGTATAGTTTCAACATTTCAGGCAAGAGCCAATGCCTGTTAGCTTTGAGAACTAGAGATATCCTCTTCTATCCGTTTTATATGGCTTAAGAACATCTGAATTTGCGCAAATGATTTCAATTCTCAACGTGTTGTACCTAAGTACCTCATTTTAGTGAGAAAATAATGGTATATTCGCTTACCAATATCAGATTACGTAACCGAAACTTGGTGAGATGCGAGGCAATATTTTGTTACATCGATGTTTCGAAAATAGTGATTGATCACGATAAATACTCAACAAGATTTTTTAAAGGGTACCGCTGCATCGCTGATCCTTTGCGCGCTTCCATCCTGCATTCCGGTCGTATTTAATATTTGGAACACGTCTATGCGTGTCGTTGTGTTTTTGCATGTTTTCACTGCAATATGTGAATCGGAGAATAGCCATGTGCAATTCGAAGAAAGATAATGAATTAATTGAACGAGTTCATAACCACTGCGATTGAAGATGATTCAAAATGTCATGTTTTATCATGCGCAGCTTATATATGATTGCCTCTAGCATTCGCGGCATTTTATGTGAATTGTATAAATTCACTACTAACTTTTAACGTCACTGATATGTCATGATGAGACTGAGGCATAATTGGAAGCGATATAGTGTGTGTGTGACAGTGTGTGTGTACGTGTGACAGTGTGTGTGTGTGTACGTGTGACAGTCTGTGTATGAAATAGCGTCTTATCATTTGAACATAACCTCTCAACTTACGTGATTCATAATCTACACGTAGGTGGTAATACGCCTCATAATCACTGCTCGTAATAAATAGAATAGAAAATTAGAAGATCAGTTTAATTTTTTCGAATGATTCAGCTCATATATTTAAAATAACTTAATTTGAGCATGATTCGAAAATGTTGTATGCGTTCACTTACGAACGAGAAGGTGTGGTTCACCTGATTGACTGCTGTTGATTTGCAATTGTGAAACTTTCTACACCACTGTTCAAATACATTTCATTAAACAACTGGATTTGAGTCAACAAATTTAATTGGAAATACGGAAATTCAAATACCAAATTAACACGTTTTTGCGTTTTTGAACAGAATTTCATTGAACAACTGCATATGTCCCACATTACTATTAACCATGTGTCTTTTGAGTGATAGAAAATCATATCATTGAAAGTAGCTGAGTATTGTATAGCTACATAATTGTTGAATTTCCAATACCAACGAAATTGATACTTCTCATGCAGCAACTAATTCAACCATATATCTCACGGAATATCCATTGCTACAACGTACATTATTGCGTGATAATACACGCCCATATAAGCCAATCAGTTTGGGCAATTTATCACATTTCTCATATTATGCGTATTGTTTACTCTTGATAATAAATTGTTGTTGAGTTTTTAAATTGTAAACTGTTTTTATACTGTATGCAGTTTCAATAAAATTATGTGAATTATTCACAACTTAACAATGCTAATTTTGGTTGCGAGAAAACCGTTATGTCTGAGTAACTTTTCTGTAAATTTTGAAATCATGATCAATCTTCCTCGTTTTACACAGTTCCATCAATCATGTAAATTTTCAGTGTTGACGATATGCAAATCTATGTTATCGCTTAATATCGTCTTCGGTATATCAGAGCGATGCTCAGTTCCCGGATTTTTGCAAGTGATCTCCAGTCTCCTCAGTCTTCTGGGGTGACCTGCGGTTAAACCTGTATAAAAAGCGTGCAAAGACTTTTTTGTTAATCGACGGAGCGCTGTTTGAACAACTGAGTTTTTATTAATAGTTTTTATAGGAAACCAATTTCTATCAAACAACTGCAATTTATGATTCTCACCTCAGTACTCGGCGATTGGCAAATTACCGAGGTAAGTCGTCATTTTCACTGTTTCGACCGTATATACGCATGAAGCCGTGATGACTGTCTAGATACATGACAGGCCTATATATGTTCCTGATATCTTTTATGGAGGAAATTGACAAAAAGTGTTTGTTCAGCTATATGTCGTATAATACATGCAGGAGATGTTGGTGCAATACAAAGTTAGATAGCGTGTGAAATACACGAAGTTTACACGCTTTATAAGAATTCTGCTTCATTGCATCAAGTGCATAAACTACTATCTATCAAAAATTCTAAGATTTTTATATGGAGATCAGAATAAGAATGTATGCAGGATATAAGAATGTTAGTGTCTATAGGAAAACCTTGCAATGTATATCTATATCAATGTAAAATTAGTGAATTTCTTTTTGCGATCTCTCAGTACGTGCATTATTTTATTATGACGTAACAGCTGGTGCGAGAATAGGACCGTGATTTTTTGATACATTTGTTGAGTGCATTCGCGAGAAAATTTCGATGTTATTGCCGATGTTATCGCCAAAGCAAAGATTGTTGAAGTTTGAGGCTTTTTGAAGATTGTTGAACTGTGGTTTTTTGAAGAAAATATTTAATAAATTGGCGCTCATAATTTATGTTTCAAATTATCAGTAGTGGATTCTGTGGCGACTGTTTGTCGATTTTTGGCCAACTTGTATAGAATAACATCTTGGAGTTCACACACAAGTTCATGATTACATGTGTTTGTAACAATAATCTACATAAGGCTGACTTAGATGTGAATCGCAAGATTCGTCTCGAAGAATGCCCGCAGATAAACTGTTCTTGATCATTCTTATATTATGGACGGTAGCTGTCCGTTACATATGTCACTCTGTGGAAATTACTTGAAATGAACGTGGTTATTTTCGTGACAGCTTAAGGGAGATTAAAAAATAAAAAGACAAACGGGCAGATGTAATGGCGGATATGTTCTTTGATCGGCTGTTTTTATCTAGTTCTTTCTAGTTTTTACCGATATTAACAGATATTCGAAATATTTCAATTTTCTACTGATATGCTTCGTTTTTATTCAGTTTCTTTTTCACAAATACCAGATGATAAAAGATAATAAAAAGTGGTTTTTGGATATTTTTCTATATAGCTTTTCTGTACAGTTTGATTCTTTCATAACGCTTCGACGAGTTATATAGAACAGAGAATACGTTTGTGGATATATACAAAGTTTAGAGTAGCAACATAAAACAATTGTGTATATCCACAAACTTATTCTGTATCTAGCTATACAGCTATCACAATGCAAAGCTTCAAACAATTAATAAGTTTCACATTCATAACTAAGAAAATTGTTAAAAATCTTTTGGATTCGGGTCAATCAATAAGAGACAACATAACCGAAAAATAATTATTTTTTTTCCCTAATGAAATTTTAATGTAAATACACATGTTGCGTGGTATTTATTCAAAAAAAAATCATGATAGATGTACTTGTAAGTTGTACAAGCCAATGATTATAAAAATAGCAATGATTTCATTACGAATATTTAATGTTACTGTACTCCAAGTGCCCGTATCTAGGTTTATCCACAACTTTTAGTTAGCTCTCGAGACAGTCGGGTTGAAATTTTTCTCCATATATATTTCGAATTATATATGGTTTTGGATCAACAGTAGCGGACCTATTGTCCTGGCTATTTGGTATTTTGATTCCTATCGGTAGATAATAGATATCCAATCTCTTGTAGATAAAGCGCTACCTAGGTTTACCACACGACTTATCATACGGGGCGATTATAATCCTAAAAGTATGGAGCGTCCGCCATATAACAGGAAGTGTGACCCAGGTGTCCAACGAGATCTCTGCGGGGAGCGAGTATAAGTTTTCTAATTTTCTAAACGGTCATTGCTATCTCCAGCATAATAGGGAATTGCACATTGATTGCGAAATTTACGATATATATATACATAAATTTATGTCACACACGGAAATTTCCACGCGTGTATTAGCACGCGGCCTCTTGCATACGAAATCTACGATTCCAGATCACAATCGGGAAGTGACCGAAAAACTAAATGATCGAATATCGATTTCCTTATTAATTCGTTGTCGAAATTGCGACAGGTGCTTCCGAACGCCAATATCGCTTCAAATATGGACACACCGGCTAATACGGTCGGCAATTAAGACTGCTTCGAATAGAAATAGCCGACTTTTTGACGTCACTATGGACAGTTCAATATTATTCAAATGATTCCGCGATCTAATCTTTCTTGAGTCACGCAATTCACAGTCATACTATTCCGGGACTTCCTTCTGATAGGTCGAAGTAACTAATGCACTGCGGCTTCCACTTCTTGCATATAAAAAAGAGATCGCATTCGAAATTGTTCAAATATATAGTTCCCAATTGACTTTTGACCAAATGACAATTGTCTACATTCAAATACCCTGCCAAAATACATTTGTGTCGATATTGCTACACAAACACAACTTCACTGCAGGCTGAGCTTTAGATCTGTTACTGACGAATCAAATTGTTCAGAAAACAGCATGAGTTATCGAAAGCTCAGCAATAAATTAAAACATTGTGTATATCCACAAATGTTTCCATGGTCGCACATTTGTCTTGCACTTGTGACGTCGTGCACCTTATTATGTATTTATATACCTAATTCTTTATTTAACAAGGAGCCTGTAGGACAATATTGACAGAAAAATTTAGCACCTGCGATACAATACACGTCCTAACTTACTTTTGGTTTTATCTAACGCATTTCCGATAACAATATCTGACTTTACAGTCAATAAACATCGTACTCTTTTCAGTGACCTCTTGAATGAAAGTAGCAGGAAGGCTTTTTTTTCCAATCTCAGACATAAGCACATATATTCTCATTTTTGCCGTACTAATTACGTGGGAAGCTCTGGAAAATGTTGAGATGGTCAGACGACCACACCTTGAGTTCTTGTAGGAACGTGGGAAAGGGTCTGTCATGTGCAATGTTGTCTGTCATGTGCAATATTGTCTGTCAAACAATTCAGTGGTGTCTGAACCAGTGACGTAACAACATGAAATGTAAACAATACTTATTTCACCATACTGCTATAAGAGAAGTAACGTCGGGTCACTCGATTGCGGCGAATCAATAACAGATCCATCACCACACCCCCTCCCCGGAGAAACCTGGCACAGCACTGTCGACCAACACAATGTTTATTAACAAGTCTGAGTGATTGTATGTTTTCATGTTTACCTATGCAGCTCTCGTTAATTTGTGCCGTATACTGTCTATATTGAATTTTTTTAATATTGACTGGAATAATCAGTTGCTTGGATGCTCAAACAAACTTTTGACATTTAAATTGAATTTATTGTCGGTATAATGGATTTTTAGTGTAACTGATAATCAGTTAGGTAAACTGGAATTTGTGAAAACGAACCTCGTTTAAATTTTAGATTTTAAAACATTACTTCATGCATTTCAACAAGGTTCGCCGTTCACCAGTCTAAACTCTGCCACAAACCCAGGTTTGTTTTTTCAGCATTCAGTTCGTGTACGGCATACTATTCGATATCATTAATATATGCGTGTGTGTATGTGTGTGCGTGTGTGTGTGTGTTACAAATCAAAATTTTCACTTCATGTGAAATAAAAAGAATATACACGTCAAGAACGGGGTATCACGTGTTTGCAGAGTTATATGTTTTGTATGTAAATTACACTGCTCGTGGTGTTGAATTCTTGTGGAATCGACCTCAAAACCCGCCAAACTACGTGTTAAAAGGACTCGGTTGGATTCCAGCCACAACGTAACGCGTCCGAAACAGTTTCCTGATTCACAAACCTGTTTCAGGAGAGTGGTTTAACGAACATTTATCACAATTTATCGAAGAAGAGTTACCGATTGATAGTTTTTCTGTGTGAAATAGTTATGTACTATTACAGAATCTAGAAGGATTTTTGGCTGAACAAATTGCACTGGGACTCACTGTGTGCGCTATGTCGCATAGATTATACTCGCGATCCAGTCAATGGACCGATCAAGTCAACTCACATAATCAATCGTTAATACAGTCTAAATTCAAGCAATAGCGAATTTTAGAAAAAAATAACGTCTAGCCTATACGCAGATCTTAGCAATCTTGAATGTAGAATACCCGTCCGTTTTGTAACCAACCCAGTTATCAAACTGATCTTGTCAATTTATTCAAAACACATCTATCATTTGGACGATTGCCTTGTTCTTCCGAACAGTCAATCCGAATCAAACCAAACTAACAAAATATGGATACTTATTACCGCTAAACTATGCTGAAGTGACAAAACACGTTATATATTCAATATTCATGCTTATGCGAGAAAATGAATGCAGAAAATATTCTTCTCAGATCTGAAAATTCTATTTCAGAATTACAGCTGTAGTGCCGCTCCCAATTTTTGTGTGGCCAAAATCCAAACAAAGTCCGAATTATTTCAAAATTTAGTGGTATAACTGGTAAATAGGAATCGACTTGCTGAGATTTGAGTAGATTGTAAGATATAAACGGCACACAAACAATGTTGATTCAACGTATATAAAAAGAAAGATATATAACGAGTTACTTTTAATGAATTCCCGTTCCTACAATCTGCTATACCGTACTGGGAATGATCCCGTGAAGGTTTTGCATAATTTAATAGGTTTCTGTGCAGTACTGTATAATTGGACTCGCTAATCTTAAATTATCTTCCAACACAGATCTATGAAATGCCCATGGCCTAATTTTTTAATCATTTAAGGACTATATATGTAGATCTTGAGATAGTCCACGTAAGATTGCAACTGCTTGTCATAGTTTCGGGTTTGTCAATCATTTCAGATATGTTTTCTTGTTTATACAATTATATATCTTGATTGGAATAAACTTTGTGGGTGCTCGGCGACGACGGCTGTGAAAACATACCTGTATAGTGTATTGTGCATGTTTATTGTACATTATTTTGCCTTGTTTTGAATTTGCATGTGTGATTGTTTGCATATATGTACATTATGCTTTTGTTTGCAACTTCCTGATTAAATCTCAGAAACTTAGTTCCACACACGACAGAAAAGTTGGATCAGCGAAAAAACACTTCACACACATTATTATTATTATTGTTTCACAGCCTGTCGTGTTTATTACATATACGCATTGCATCATAGAACCAGAATAATACAAGGTTGACATGGTGAAGCAGGTGTCGTTTGTATGTATACAAGAGCGATGTGTATACATTATTATTTGCCGTACGTATAAATTGAAGAAGCGGTGCATACATATGTAGACAATGTTATTTAGGCCTACCAAGTGGCTCCGCTCAATATAATAACTTGTAATTACAGTTTTTTGTGCAATTGAGTAAATCGTGAAGTTTGATGAAAATCATCTTGATTTGTTTAGATCCGATGAAAACTGTTACTGGTTATTCTAACAACAATAAAGATACAACAACACTTTTTTACTCCATATTCAAGCGTACAAGAAGAATAGGTCGAAATGTCTCCTGTTGACAACGTTACAACAACATTGCTGCCGAACACCAGCGCTGTTATAGAGGACCTGCCATTGGGTGACCGTAAATGGTTTATGATTCTCAAATATACTTTCTACGCAATCATTTTTTTGATCAGCCTCTCCGGAAATATGTTGGTTTGCTATGTTGTCAAAAGACGGATGAAACAGAAAACTGTAACCAATCATTTCATCATGAATCTCGCAGTCGCTGATTTATTGTATACAATTTGTGTACCTCTGGACGTCTTTTCAGCCGTCAACCAAGAATGGCCGTATGGTTCTTTTATGTGCAGAGTTCTCTGGCCGGCTCAAACTTTAGCAATAACCGTTTCTGGATTTACTCTGACCGCACTCAGTGTTACCAGGTTTTGGGCGGTGGTTAATCCGCTGAGGAAGCAAATAACTGTAAAACAGAGTTTCATTGTTCTTCTCTTTTTATGGTTACTGGGAACAAGCACGATAGTTCCGTACATCGAACGTTTGAAATATACTCCAGGTTCATGTGGTGAATACTGGGCAGATCACAAGCAAAGACAAGTCTATACAGCTTCCTTGTTTGTCCTTCAATACGCAATTCCATTGAGTATCATTGTCAGTTCTTATGTGAGAATAGGCATGGAATTAACAAAAGGTCTAAAAACTGAAAACAGGATTCTAGCGAAAGCGCGAGGGAAAGAAGCGAGAAAAGTTATTAAAATGCTCGTTTTAGTCACGCTTTCGTTCGCTGTGCTCACGCTACCATCAGCCATCATGTGGATGTGGTTAGATTTCGGTGATGCCGATCAAAAAATTTCATCGTTTTGGGACATAATGGAAGTTCTTAATATCTTTGATTTCTTAAATTGTGCAGCGAACCCCGTTATTTACACTTTTTGTAATGAAAGTTTCAGTCGAGAGTTCCGACGACAATTGGGTTGTATATTACCAATATCCAAACCTGTTAGCAGTACCACAGACAACACGAAGCTCGTTACCATGGCGCCGAATGGTTCCTCGCCGTCTTCATCGGGACATTTGCCGAAGGGAAATATACAAAAATATTACAAAAAATCTCTTGAAAGTGAAAACGAATACTTGTGCAATGGTAAAGAAGAAAACGTTTGAATCATGGAATTCAACCATAAAATGTTTCCGCGTGAATTATCTCAATGCAGCTACGCGAGTTATAATATCAGAATAATATCACAGAATAACTATAAGTACTTACTACATTCTAATTTCAGAGCTTTTTACATTATAAGTACTTACTAAATTCTGATCTCAAGTTTTATTCGCACCATATAATCCGACAAGACTAGTACACATATATTAAACGAATAATATCGTATTTTTTCCTATTTCTACGCTACTTGCTCTCTTGGTTTTCTCTTAAAAAAAAATCACTTGATGGCCGTAATTCGAAACCTTCTCGAGTTTGATGGCCACTAGCAGGGCGAGAGATGCATGATGTTCAAGCAAAAGATTTTGTTCATTATGATCACCTAAAAGGTTTGGTTCACAAATGTAGCTACTCATGGATACGCCGTCAAATTCGAACAAGTATTTTTCCGAGGATTTGAAAATTTTAAACTTTCACACAAGCTATATTTGCTTGGTGTGCATCTCAAACGTATTCACATGACTTTCAAAAATCGCTATAAAGAGCATCTTAATAGGTATTGATTTACAAAAACAGGCGACAATCAAATTGTTATTTCAGTAATTCCAAATTGTGAGTTTCAAAATGCTTCTATTGAATGTCAAAGAAGAATCAAAGACCAAACAAAAACTGATTTTTAGCGTTGCGTTAAGCAGCTGTTCTGCGGCATCTTTTGTCAAGGACCGCGTGGATACAAACAGTGGGCATAGGCCCCCAATATTTGCGAAAGAGTTACAAAGAAACCTTAAAAAAAATCGGTCAGGAAAAGTGCATGTTCGGAAAAAAGAAACTAACTCAATACGCAATCATACGCAAATGAACAATTCCAAAAAAAGTTGTGATGAATAGTCATTCTAACTAAAAAGCAACAATAAAACAGGGAATTTCTCAAAACTCCACGCTCGCGTAGTGCAACTCCGTTGGCAATTCCAATAACTTGGACTGCAGGTTGCAATTAAAAAAGCATCAGGATTTAGCTAGTTGGGCCTATATGTCGTTTTATCATGGCTATAATGCAATAAGAGGCATTATCCGGAATGAAATGTGGGACAATTACAGAATAAATTGTAGAACATAATTCTAATGTCATCTATAGGTAACTGAGCTGTTATATACATTATTGCTCAAAATTATCAGCTGGAATTGGTTATTGCAGGATATACCATACGTCGAACTTTTGTGTACATATGCGCACAATGTCAGTACAGTGTTGTTAACAGTGAAGAAATCAAACATTCTTTTTCAGGTTGGCTCCATGCAGGAAAAGGTTTCGCATCATATTGTATTATAGGCGTATATTATATTAATGCTCGATAAGTCGGCAAGATGATTGATAATTGACCAAAGATGAAAAATGAACGGGTATACTAAAATTCAGCCGAATGTTTTTCATTAAAATTAATTGTCTTAATGCTCCCCCAAAAGTAATAAATTATTTTTTTCCATTTTCCATATTCGACTTCAAAACCTTTATTGGAAATTTGTCTTTGATGTATGTCGCCGATGTTGTTACTTATATTGCTAATTTGTTTCTGATAAAAACAATGAGGAATAGAAGATGCTTCTACTCTACAGTATCCGGTTTCCAATTATGCAGTTAGAATCGTGATCAAATGAGAAAAAAACAATCGCAATCGAAAAGGCAGTTGATCCGAAGAATGAAAATCACATGACTTTCTATGTTTCATTGTATATGTCATTTTTTTACACATCCATCAGTCGCGGAGGAAGCACATATATCTCAAATTTGTTTGCAATCCCATACTCGGGAAAAACCAGTCTGTCACTAAGTATGAGATTCCAGGCGGTATAATTACCACACAACTGGTGCAGTCGAAAAATGTAAAATCAGTTGTATACACTGTAAGCGATTACTGAGGTTGTTAAATTAACAAATTAAAAGGAAATTGTCACTGTCCGTGCACCGCTTCCGTGCACCCTCGCCATGTTCCCGTGACTTCCCCGGCTACTACGTATTTGAGAGTATTAATGCTGCAGTCATCGATCATGATACACAATTTTTATTGTATGCACATGATACAATAAAAATTGTTGAACAATTTGGTAGGCTTGAGAAGTGACAAATGTTCATTATAGGTTCTTTGAAGGCCGTTGTTGATAATAGCTGGGATAATGATAAAAACATTACACAGGATATTTCTCACCCAATACCCGACGTGATGGTGTCGAATAGTAGCATATGGGGTCGTGATGAAGAACAAAATTTTTAGTGTTTCAATTAGCTTTTCTCTGCGACAAATATTCACGAAGCTTCGCTTTGTTAAAGTTTGGTATTTGAAATTGCTATGATTTGACACAGTTAAACCCTCCTCTGGTATGTAAAGACCAGAGAGTTTATAGTATGAAACTATGTATGTAAAACGCGAGACAAGAGCCGATCGTCTTCGTAGATTTGAAAGGCACGGTTGAAAGCCACTTTGGCCAAATTATATATTTTGTGAATTATCAAAAAGAAGCCTAGATGATGAACGAAGACGTCTAAACAGACTATAGTGGGAAATTTGAACAAGTTGTATGTCTCCGCATCTGAGTGCTCAACAGTTATATATTACTCAGTGTTACCATTCACCAAGACTCTTGAGATTTAATAATTAGATGCTTCTGGAATCACAGCGTAGTTCGAAATCTGTTAGTGATGATCACCATGCACCATGTTTCATTGAATGCTTCTTTCAACGTGTTTCAAGCACATTTTGCTATGCGATGAGCAATGAAAACAACGCTGACAAAACCGCGGTAAACATTTTTTTGAAAATTGAAAAGGGCTTTCCGATTAATTAGACATGCAGGGATTAGGTACAAGCATCAAAAAACGATGCAAACACAACCTGAAATTGATAGGCGGTTTCCAGTCGTACGGAATGCTGTTGTCTTTGGGATTCGTCCGTCGTGTTAAGAGTTTGTTGAATTTTGGGGACTATTCACTCCGCGGCCATTTTTAAATACATCGATAAAGAAACAAGGAATTTTAAATTTCAAATTTCTGCCGTTTCACTTTTTTATAGTATCATCTAGAAAAATAAGTAGTCAAGGACTACATGTGAGTCCGGCTTCGAGATGCGAATCGATGACCAGAATGATAATTTGAGTCAGAGAATAAAGAAGATCACTGTTTTGATGACAAAGATCATTGTTTAGTGGTTGTGATAAATGAAACTCTAACTCATTTTTGGTCTTTTGTATTAGCAATTTGTTTCATTTGAGGTCAGCTTTCGTTAGTGACTTTGAAAACTAGTGTAATTTATTCAAAGAAAAAGAATACTAGACCGCGGGAGAGGGGGAATCTCTTATAAAATGAGCAGGTGTCCTCGATAAACAGATTGAAAATGATTCTAAAATGTATGCATAAATTAATTCCCTGTCCTACTCTAATGTCAGCCATATTGATTATAAGAACATTTGACACATTGTATAGGCCAACGAAAACAATGTTGACTAATTCCTAGATGATTCTTTTTGAATATCAACTACTTGATAGGGTTTGGCACAAAAAATATCACCCTGTTGATATGAAACATAACCAGAGTGCAACTTCGGTGGCGAATGATGTGATTGCAGAGTGAAATGAATGACCAGGTATTTCCAGGTGAAGTGGGGATGGTAAAATTGACCT
>FXAL01048603.1:0-11882 GCA_900177555.1 Renilla reniformis
CTTATCCAAGACATTGCAGAATCGGCAATCTGGATAGTTTTGCTACGGATACTAACAAACTCTATAGCTTGTCCCAGGGTACGAGCCACGCCCTGAAAAGAGGGGACCAGGGTGTTAATTCGGGGTATATAACAAAGTGATTTGTAGTGGTCAAAAATACTTGGTAAAAGCTGATTTCTTGTGAGAGAAAATGTGATCTTTCATGACTCGGTTCTCCTAAAGTATCCACTTCTAATAAACCAACAACACTTTTCTTACTATCCTTGATTGGAAGGAGTATCATTGAACCAGTCACAACACCCTGCAACATATGAATATAGCCATACTTCTTGCTACTTATTGTGGGAGCAACTGAGCATGCTTAGATGTACGTACCTCTTTTCTCAGTGGATTCCACAGATGTACACTGGGATTATTATTGACTTTACTAACATGTATTGGTTTGCCAGAATCAACAGAAGCAAAGCTGACATTCTTCATATCACGATATAAATGTTTACCAACAACAAAAGGTATGTCATCTGGGGTTGCTGCAACGTAATGTAACCTAGTTTTACCACGGCGTTGTTTCTCATCCTCTCCTTGTTCACTCTCAGGGATATTCTCTAGAACGCTGATCGATGAACTGATCACCTGGTCATGGAAACAAAATAAACTATGCATAACCTCATCATTTGTAGTTTTGCAAAAATGGCGAAAATATTGGACAAATAAAGACGATGAAATGCGCAAATAGAAACGAATAGATCGTGCAATCAAGGTGTGGACAAGGTAATCTACAAAGGAGTTGTGTTGACATAACGCACCTTGTTTTTTCCATGTAGTTCTGCGTCACCTAACAAAGCTTTGAAAGCAGCTTGATAAACGATCTTTGAAACCCCAGCTGAAGTTTGTGCAGCAAAATGAATCATATCTAACCATTCCTTCCTCTTCTCACCACGCCTTCTTTCCTCAAATGTACGCTACGTGTGGATGAAAGAATAACAGGAGAATTGAATAAAGAATGGAATGAAAAGAGGATAAAAGAAATAAAACAAGACATACTTCAATGCTTGTATGTAAGAAAATTACGATAGGTTCGAATGGATCTTCGTCAGAAAAACACGTGGTGCTAACAGCATCAATATATTCATGAAGTTCATTACAAGTTAACTCACTCTTCTGTTCATTCTCTTCCATAACTAATTAGAACAAAGAACAAAAGATTACACCCCTAGTTTTGCATGACGTCATTGCGTGACGTAACCCACATTTTTGAAAGCGCGGATCAGCGGAGATGTCTTTCCATTTTAATAACACTTCGTAGATTTCTTGGAAATTAAGCGTTCCAGATTTATCAACGTCCCAGAAATCAAACAATTGTTCCACCATGTATTTTCTCTTATTCACTTTAGCTTCCTTTCTCGCCTGGAAAAAGAAAGAACCATATTATATATATATATAAGAAAAGATGATGTGCTGCGTAGGCAGTGTGATGTTATAAAATAGAAGCAATGTAATGGTGGTGAACTGCCACGTGTTAGTAGATATTTTTGCTTGACGTTTCGGGCTCTGGCCCATCATCAGAATCAAAACTGTATTGTATATATACCGTCCTATACGTTACCAAAACAACCATTTCATCTACCAACACACCTTTGTCTGCCGTTCTACGCGCTCTTCATCAGTTTCGCTATAACTAGCTTTGACAAACCTCATTAAGCTTTCAAGGATAGATCTGAAACGGAAGAATCAATCAACCACCATTCACCACCATCATTGACAGATAAGCCACGAGCACACCACCAACCCAGATATACCATTACGCTGGGCAGTGGTGTATTTCCAGAACAGAAATAATAAAATAATTTTCAAATATTTTGAACCCCCCAAACTTTCGGAGCGATCCTTCTTCGTTGGAATTTATTTTGCATGAGAAATTAATTAAATGCATGATGGTAATGTTACTGTAATAACCTATTATTATATTGGTCAAATATTGCAAGTACCTCATTGGTTCTTCACCAATAAAGTGTTCTACCAGATTAATGAACTGTGATTGGCTGACATGATCATCTGGTATTTTACGACGTGTAGAACACCGCGAAGGATCTGTGCTTTCTAATTCAATATTATTATTATCATGATCAGATATCTCATCTATACAAGAAACAAAGTGATATAAATGACTGCTTCCTCTTTTCTTATTCTTCTTTTCTAAACCTTCCGATTCTTCCTTTTTTTCTTCTTTCATTCTTGGATCTTCATCATCACTATCATAATCTTCCTCTTCCTCAGAAGATATACCCTTTGTTTCTTTCTGTTCTTCCATTCCTTCTCCATCTACTTTTTCTTCTTCGACTTCTTCTTTCTCAACTTCTTTTTCCTCTTTATTTACTTCTTCAACTTCCACTTCTGATTGTCTTTCCATAGTAGATGTTTCATCGACGTCCCCCTCCTGATATTGCTCAATATCTTCAGAGCTCCCTATAAGACGACACATATTGTAGCTATGGTTACCAGGGGGGTGGAATCTGAGGTTGAGTCAACGTCCTACATTCTCTCGGATCGCGTAAACTTTGACGAACATTTTCCGGTGAAGAAACATAATAGTTCGCCAGAACATCCAACAAAATATTCCGATCCAAATGACCAACCTACAGTAACAACGATGACGTATTAATCTATGACGTCACAACAAACGTCATCGTGAAGTAGTAACCCTCGCGTTGAAAAAGTTGTTGCAAAAAGCCGCCTAAGAGTATAATGTCACTAGAATATCAATTATCATTTTTCAATTTATTGAGAATATAAGAGAATATCTGAATCACAATAAATAACACGGTCGAAAGTAGCAACCCTTATACACTGAGTTTTTAATGGATATTTCTCCGAACTTTTCTTTCCAAAACTCACCACATCATGATCACATTGTAAAAACAGAGATTTAAGAGTAAATCTACAAAGGAAAAAGTATTTCTTTCAAGCTATCAACCAGCGTGCAGCCATATAATTATAGGTAAAAACTAACCTAATAGTGACCCTTTCTGCGGCATTTTGAAAATCAATGGCACATTTCTTCAAGTGTTCCATAAATAATTCAAATATTTGTTTTGGTAAATCCAAAGCCTGTTCACACAAATACTGAAGGAAAAAGATTGAATAAGCTTTATGTCTTGTGCGGCGAATGATGTGTGTGGGAAAAATCTAAGATGTCTATACTTGTTTAAATTCTGTAACGTTCAACATCTTTCCTGTTTTATCTATATTAGGGGACTCCATTGCAAAATGTGCACCTGCAAAATGGACAAATGATCAATAAGATGTTTTATATCCTTCCTCGAACAAGAAACATGAACATACTTCTCATGATATCAACATGTAAATATGCGACATATGCAAGAAATGAAGCTATTGCACTTTGTACCTATATATGAATAAAAACTACCACTGTTTAATGGTGTTGTCATAATACCAAACTGGTTGATAACCATGATGGAACTCACCACAGATAACGGCAATAAACCTTCACTTTGCACCCAATCAATGAAAAGATCTTGAAATAATAATGCTCTTCTATTCTGTTCTCCTTCTTTCAACCTTTCTTCCTTTTCTCTCTCCATCCTTTTCCTATGTAAATCAGCTTTCATCTTCTCCATTGCAAGGTCTGCATCCATTGCAAATATATTACTTTTCAGATCTTCTGCGACTTTTCTTAAACCTTTCGCGTAGGGTGAAGCTTCAGGGAAATTACTGTATATTGGGTTATTTCTCATCAAATATTGTGCGAGATAGTTAATAGGGTTAAATGACACATTTCCTTCCAGCATTACTAAATCACGTTTCTCAACTTCAGTTAAGAGCTTTTCTAAGCCCATTATTAAACAAGGCATTAGTTTCTCAATCAAATAAACTTTGACATTTAAATCAACATTATTTTGCACCATCCACTCTTTGGTCAAAACATCCAATGGTATCTGTCTCTTCTCTGGCATAGCTGTCATGTTTTTTGTACGTTCTTTCTTCTTGTGCGCTTTAACTTTCTTAATTTTCTTGTTAATGGAAACCTCGTGTTTCTCTTTCCATTTCCGTACGCTATTTCTCACGATTTGTTTCACAAAAGGTGTCGAAATTGATTTGCCTTCGCCATCATAACGTACAAGATTGACGACGTCAACCAAGGAAGAACTGGCCATTTTAAAAAAACTATACACACGTCTTTTGCTTTTCCTGCACCTTCAACGCATATAGAAACAGTTTACGTATATCATTCAGAAAGTAAAAGATCAATAAAGTCAAATCATATCAATATTGAAAACAGTTTAGCATCTTTCATAGTTTCCAAGGTGACTTGACTACATAAACAATTTGAAAATGACACTTTACCGGAAATATCCTTTTTACGAAACAATTTCTGATAAATAAAATACACAGTAATAGTAATACTTCCTCAATGGCAAAACATCATTTTAAATCAAAATGCCATGTTGTTTAAGCACATTTCAGGCTCCAATTCAAGCTAAACTGAGGCCAGGAGTATGGCTTCCTGGTGTTAGAAACCTACATTGTTGCAAGGAAAAGTAAATCGACTGTGTTCAATAAATATTTCCCTAACTTTTTGAACTCAAATAATCGTCTCAAATATTCGTAGATGGGAAATAGAGAATCTCGCACCAGATATCTGTGTTCAAAAGTTAGTAGAGTCTATAACACGACTAGCGGAGAAAGAGAAAATATTCCTTCACAAAGTATGTGCATTTATTTTCTCCTACTAATCCTTGTGTGTAATAACAACTATGTACACAACACTTTGTAGGTCAACAGAGATGAGAACTTTGTCCAGATATATAGTTTTACGAAAGCTGAATGGTTGGATGTGGTAGAAATTGAGTTCCGACCAGGACAGCACTCGGGCACTGAAGCTATGGTAGGTGCTCGATTCTGAATTACCATTGACAATTGATTTGCATACATATATGTATGTAGGTATGACCACTTGTTTCAGGCAGTGTCATTCTCCAGTGGTTTCCTACCAATCTGGGTACCATTATCATTCTTTTTCAACATGGTAAACATCACCATACCATACCAGAAAAAGTACCATACAACTAAGATGATTACTACTTGTTTTGCCGATAGGTATTTTTCTTCATACCATTCTATGATCATAAATTCAACCAACAAAGATTAGAGAGAATCAAAGCATCAATGAGATTGCTTGATGATTTACCATGATATAATTAAAGATCATATATACCATATTTATTTTATTTGTAATTAAGTAGGTATTAGGTAATTCAAATAAAGGAATTATTTACTGCCTTCATTGGTTTTCCAAGTCTTCAGCCAAGCTTTTTGTTGTTGTCTTCTTAACAGCTAAATATTGATAACGATGATCATGCAAGGATGATTATTCAAATATTGAAACATAAGTGATATGATACCTTCATGAAAGTAATCTGCTGTCTTTTTCCTAATCTCTTCAACACTCTCGTTATCTTCTGCCCATTCAAGAACAAGACGACGGCCATATAAATGAGTACTGGTGCACAGTGACTTGAAGGCACGCTAAAAAAAGAGAAGTAAATATTTCACTGATCACAAAGATAAGAAAGAACTAAATCAACAACCTTTGCATCTTGTTTTGTAACAAAGTCAATGAATGCAAATCCTCTGTGCGGCCCTGTACCAGACATTTTCTTCGGCAATCGGACAGTCTTCAACTCACCAAAAGTACTACAAGAAAACACAGACATATTTGAAGATGTACATGGAATATATTAGAGTAGACCTTTGTACCCGAATAGCTCCTTGATTTCTTTCTGTGTTGCCTCAAATGGTACATTACGCACCAGTATCTTGGATGATTTTTGTTTAGTGGAACCAGATGCCTTCCTTTGAGATGTCTCTTCCCTAAAAACAAGTCAGCTATGATTATATTGTTTTGTGGATATAATGCAATAGTCATTTAAAAAACATACTGTTGTTTTCTGTTTGACATTTTAAGATTCAACTTGTGTCCATCAAGTTCATAGCTCTAAAACAAAGCAATATAAAATTCAACAAAATTGAAGATATTTGATAGAAATGCCATTGATTAACAAGATGAACACCTGCAGTTGTTTGACAGCATTGAGAGCATCTTTCTTGCTTTTAAACTCAACAAAACCATAACCCATTGACAGGAATAAACCTTTGTTCTTGGTATCTTTCTTCTTTGCAATTGTAGCATTTTTTACTTTACCAACATCAGTGAAAAGCTAAGAGAAACATGACAGATTAATAAAATAGAAACAGCAAAGTATAAAACAAGCTATTGTTTCACCTGTTTCAAATCATCTTCTGTTGTTTCAAAATTAAGATTCTTCACAAACACAACATGACCGGAAGATTCACCTTCACCTTCCTCATTTTCTATATAAATTTTTAAGGTTCACATTTAAGCTTTTGAAATGGTAAAGTTTCTTACAAATAACAAACCTGGTTCACTGTCAACCTCATATAGATTCTCTTTCTCCTAAAATCACAGCAATATTAGAAAATGAATGGACTAAAAGATGTAGGTAATAGTCATTGTTTGTTACTTCTGTTTGAATCTTGTCATCTTCCTCTGCGACTTCTGTATCAAAAACATCATGTGGTGCCCATTCAAGATACAAAGGAACATTATCAAACTGAAAGAACATGAAATGATGAGACTAGTATGGTTAAAACTAAACAAAACAGAATCTTTAGTTAGTACTTTAGTGTAAGCAATCTTTTCAAAAGCATTAGCAGCACTACTTAGTTTGAAGAACTCAACAAGTGCCGTCACACCAGATGGTGGCAGAAGAACCCGAGCAAGGTGACCAAATGATGAAAATAACCTTTCAAGATCTTCAACATTTGTTCCTTTTTGAAGATTCTTCACTACAATAACTTTCTTGCTTCTTTTAGACTCCGGCTAAACAAAATAATGAAACCTTGAAGTGAAATAGTCAATGAATGTAACATTGTAAAATTATTTGAATACATTGCCAAAAGCATCAAGTTTAACACCATTCTTAGTCAAGAATTCTTTAGTTTCTGCAACAATCTGTGTTTCTCCAAGAGCCATGCGCAAAGCAAGGCCATCTTTTGATTGAACATCAAGTATGTCACTTTTTTTAGAGTTATATTTCTGTGCCATAATTTCAGCCACAGCATTGACACCAAGGAACAATGTATTCCAGTTATGATCTTTCTTTTTAAGCATTGAAATCTTCTCATTCTGGATCTTCTTGAAAGATGAAACACTCTCCATTGTTTCACCAGTTTCTGGGTTTCTTTTAGGTTTTGCAGGTAAGATATGAAGCATTCTTCCTTGAAAGACTTGTCCATCTAACTCATTGAATGCTTGTAGAGCATGTTCTGGCATCATAAATGTAATGAAAGCAAAACCTTTTGGTTGGTTTGTGTGATTATCAACTGGCATGAAAACTTCAGTTGTAGGGCCGAACTTTGAAAATAATTCCAACAAATCTTCTTCACTACATGTATATGATAAGTTACGAAGATATATCCGTCCTGTCTGGAAAATAATTATTAAAACCTGATTACTTCAAACATGTTATATTTGTAGGTAATATAATTTGAATAAGATAAGATGATATGCTGTGAAGATACATAAAAATGAATGTCACATATTGGTAAGAATACTTCACTATTGATAGTTTATATGTGTGATTGTTCACATGCTTTCAAGTTACATACCTCAGCAATGGAATATTCCTCATTTTCTGCCAATTCACGAGCATTATTCATCCATGCTGGTTCATTGTCTTCTTGTTTATCATCCTTCACAAATCGTTTATCTTCAAACACTTCAATATATCGCCCTTTTATGTAATCTTTATGTCTACTCAAAGCAATTTTCAAATCTGCTTTACTCTTTACATCAACATAAGCTCGACCACTTGGACGGTTCTTCGCATCTTTTGGTAAACGAATATCAACACATTCTAATGGTGATAAGAACTCTTCAATATCTTTCTTCTTTGCATGGAATGGTAAACCACGTAATTTCACGGTAAACTCAGTCTTTCTCTCAAAATTTCCAGCGGTATTATCAAAAGGATTTTGTTCATTTTCTTTAGCATCAACAACTTTTTCTTTTCTTTCTTTCTTTAGTTCCTTTTCGTTATTATTATTTTCATTATTTAGACCAGGTTCCCCAGCGCTTTGCACCTTTTTCTTTTTCAAGTAATCCATATCAGATAACGTAATATTAGTTGCTTCTGTTGTCTCTTCAATTATCATTTCATCTTCGCTGTCTTCTTTCTTTATTTCACTCTCTCCTTTATTCTTCTGGCCTTTACCTTCTTTTTTCTTCTTAATTTTTCTTTCTTTTCTATTCTTCATATGTTTACCATCTTCTTCATCCTTCATTTCATTTTCATCTTTTTCATTCTTCATTTCATTTCCATCATTACTCCATGTATTTTTACTAGTTCGACTTTTATGAATTTCCAAAAATTCCTGGAAACCGCTGTCATTCTCAACATCCTTGAGTAAATCATTTTTCTTCTTTTTCACATCTTTCTTTTCTTCCTCTTTCTCCACCTTCCGTTTTTCTTTTAATTTCGTTACATTTCTCTGAAAAGCACTGCTTTTTTCACAGTATTTACTCCATGGTC
The DNA here is from genome assembly GCA_900177555.1 of Renilla reniformis. NCBI lineage: Eukaryota > Metazoa > Cnidaria > Anthozoa > Scleralcyonacea > Renillidae > Renilla > Renilla reniformis. The sequence goes on from FXAL01048603.1 coordinate 8,634, forward strand.
GTTCACCGGAATCATCCCCGAGTTTTTTACAAATATCTACTTGTATTTTACAAGTATCGATGAATGTCTTATCAAAATGCTTTAGCACTCTCTCGCCTTCAGTGTGAGTTTTAAAACCAACGAAAGCGAAGCGGCGAAACAAGCCGTTCTTAGTGTATTTCAATTTCAAATCCGTGATTTCACCCATTTCTGAAAACATCGCACGTAAACGCTCCTCACTGATCTGTTTGGGAAGATTTTTTACTATTAAACGAGACATTTCCACGTTGTTATATCTCCAAAAATCGAACAAAATGTAACAATTTTTTTACGTTCCAATGTTTACCACGTGTTTTGAAAGACTGGGGCGAGTAATGGTAGCTACCGCTGTACGGTAAGATGAACGGCGGCGATTTTAAAAGGTGAAGGGATATAAGGGGATCAGTGAGAGCAAATGAGTCTTCATGATTCTTCAAATCGTCTTCATAGGTTTATTGGACATCAAAGTTAGTGGAACACGTCATAGCTGTCAACGCAAACTAGTTTTAAAAGTTTTAGAATAGAACCTGGTTTGACGTCATTCCATCAACTTTAGTGTCCAGTAAACATGTGAAGATGGTGTTTTCCACAAATAAAATGATACGTTCACATATGTTTACATTACTTGTTGTAAGTTGTCAACAAGATATGTTTACATTACTTATTATTACGAGTTGTTAACAAGATCTATTAAGTCAATACATGGTCAACATATGCCAATAGATATCAACGGAGTGTTCTCGAAACATCCGAAATCACAGCAGTGATGGGAATATTGCGACATTTAAAGCAACAGTTATTGTACAGAAGTGCATTGTCCCTATTCAAACTTTCATTGCCGTTATTCCGGTCTAAACTAATACATTACGATATGTTATGGTACTTTTCATCTCACTTGGTGGTTAATAGCTAAACGTTCGATGTTCTAATAGTGTTCTATGGTAAAATAGCTACCCCCTGAAGGGCGTGTGTGTCGGTAAGCGATGCTTGGAGTTACCAAAACTGCAAGAGATTAGTAAAAGTTACTGGGAAACAAATAGTCAAATATTTCACATGTAAAATATTTTCAATGAGTCAATGGTTGTTATTAATAAACAAATGAATTGCGGCGTTTTTTGAACTTAGTGGCACTCCAGAGATTGTAACAATGTTCTAACAACTAGTTGAAGCATTAATAGAACAGTGTATTCATCACGTAGCAGTAATGAAAAAGTTATCTCACAGCTATATAGTTCGCAGTCACTATTGTTGCAGACAAAAACATGAAAAAAAACAGCCGTCTGTCTAAACGTGCTGGAAAACACAAAACTTTTGAAATCGATTTCTCCAGTTAAAAAATGTATAATACCCAATATATATATATATAGATTATAAAACATTGTCTTTTATAAAACAACATGTTAGTTCATAGCCGAAGTGTTACCGTTACTATATATATAATATTTCCCGGGCGTGTATTAGTAGTCAGATTTGCTGGCTTTGAATAATTTGGAGTGGAATAATGCAAAGTGTTATCTGTCGCCATTTCGACTGCGAGTTGGCGGCAAAATAACAATTGGAAGAGAAATCAATTTCACAACTTGTTAATGGTAACAACTGATAAGTATTTAATCAGAGATAAGATTTGTTCAGCTCGTCATATTATTTGGAAGCAGCAGTCACTTGTTCATATGTCTTGCCTAGTTTCAATAAATTGAATCAAAACATAAGCCATCAAAAACAAATGTGCATGCAGACAAACTTTCTAACAAGCATCAATTAGAACAACATATGCTCGTGTATTATATTATGACATTTTATGACTAAAAAAATGACTACAAATGTCAGCGAGAATTGCAAAAATCAATTCAGATTTTATCTTTTGAAGAAAGTGTTGTGATAACGTATGTCAGTTATAAGACTCTGAACAAGAACAAAACGTTTTTTTTTGCATTATAGAATACGTCATCACGAGACCGGCAGTTCTTAATTCTAATTTCCGTTTCTAATTCTAATTATCTTGAGAAACTCTCGAATAACGATAGAATCAGACAAGAATAAAAGTTCTATTCACGGAACATCCTATACAATAAATCAATACGATTTGTTCATTGTTAAAAATTAGGAGAAAAATCATCGTAGGAAAACTTGTTTATGTAGCACCAACTTACTCGTGCAGTTGTTGAAACACGGTAAATCCTAATTATTGTAAATCAAGTATTGTTATGTAATGTAGAGATATAAAAAAACATGTTGGAAAAATATTTGACATAACAACATGAAATTAGGAAAAGGAAGTTAGAAACTTGAGCATAATCACTAGTGGCTACCTACGTATCATTGGAACGGCACCACGGGTGCAAAAAAAATCACCATATAGCTAGTTTTGAGTTCGATTTTTTTCTTTCAAAATTCAAACGCTTGTATGCATTTGGTAATGTGAGTATTTGGTTGAGATGTATGCTGGTGACTAAGAAAGAAGTAGTGTGGCTATAGCTATGGAGTGCAGTCAGGTATATACATACTGTGAAACTGTGGCCTTATTTCTCATGATGCGTTTCTAGTTCAGATAATTTCCGTTGATGAACAAGATTTTCTACGCAGGACTACTCAGTTTCAACTCAATATGACAATTGATGTTCACAGCAAGATTGAATCTCACAGCGACCATTACTCTGAAAACAAACTCAACTTTAAACAAAACATAATTCCCAGTGACCGTTCTATGGAACATAATAATAACATGTAGTTTAGGTAGTTAATTCGCATTAGAACTACATTAATTGTTCCAAATAGAAAGTTAACTATTTTTATAAACTATCTTATAAACTATGCATTCTTCGTAGTTCATTATAGCTACACAGCACAACATGACAGAGTTCTCGTTAGTAATACGAGTAAGACCTGTCTTTTCGCACCTCACTTTTTTAGTAACAATTAGGAGGTAACAAACAATCCGTACCTCAAACTTGAATAATAAAAAATAATAATAAATATTAGATCATGCAGAAAAGATGTTCAAAAACTTTCTCATATATATAGTTAGGTAAGTAAGGTATATCTTTAAACAGCTCTGTTTCCAACGAGCTACCTAGCTATATTATCAGACGTAGGCTATAAATATACCCTTGATCATAGGAAATTGGATTTTTCGATGAATGGAAATCAACCAAGTGATATTTGAGTTTTCATAATGAAATATAGAACTCTTCTAAATAATAGCATATATATATATAAGATATTCTGAACGAT
>FXAL01048869.1:0-15826 GCA_900177555.1 Renilla reniformis
ATTATATATATAAAGAAGACACCCCATAACCTATCAATTATAATGTACATATACCTAGTACTGCATAGGTTTGGTAACTAGAGGATAGTAAGTTTTGGCAAAGTAATCTATATTCTGGCCGGGCATGCAAGTGCAACAACAAACATGGTTACTGCTCAAGTAACAATACTGCTCTCAAGATGTAACATCATCCAAACAAAGCTGTTAAAAATGTTGACTCAAAAGTAAGAAAAAAATCTTGTATGTAGCTTGTTGACCTTGTTTACAATATTATCAAACGTAATTTACAAACATGATTTCAAAACGTCAATATCATGAATCTTGTGTTTGACTACAGTAGGTAGCTTCTTTGAGAAGAAGATATATACATATAGCTATTAATTGTAGTGACTACAACAGGCAACACTGGATTGTAGACATTATTTTTATTCAACAGAAGAAATAATGCTTTAATGACATAAATATGTACTCTCTTTATTCAGTGCAGTGTATTCAGTTGTTGAAAGAGTTTAGTATGTATAAAAAAATGAGTCAAGTTCTCAAGTACAAGAGGCTTGTACTTGATCATGTTAAATAATATATGATCTTGCAGTATATATTAACTATAATATAATAAGGATATATTCAAGTGCTGTGTTTACAAAAAAAAAACTACACTAAATTAGCAGTTCACTTCCTCAAACAATGTGTGATATTCCAGTGAAAGTTATACAATTATCACAGTAGTAACTGTTAAATATCTTTCAAATAAATATCATATTAAAATCAATATTTTATATGTGTATATCAAACAAATGTGCAAACCTTTTGTACAAATTGTTTATTTAAAACTAACAACGCTAAAAAGTGTATATATATTGTATATACATATACTATACTACAATACTACTATGATATAAGAAATACAATATAGTTAAAATAAGCCCGTCATCAGTTCATAGGAACTATTATCATAGCAGCCTACCTGTTTAACATTATTACAAACAAATGTTTCCTTTATGATTCGATCAGTTATAGTCAATAGGCAATAGTTCATGCATACGGAATCTGTCTCGTATTGCAGGGCGCACATCATTGCCTTGCTCAACTAAATACTTCAAAAATGGTAAAAGATCTAGTAATTCTGTGTCAGTATGATCCATAAACCAGCTTTCAATAGGAATACCATTAAATAACTGATAAGCGAAAGCTTGGGGTGAATTATCAACAATCATTGTTTTAGTGAGATCTCTACCTAAAATTGTCAAATCTTTGATATAATTGCCATGAACACACAAACAGTGTTCACGAAATAATCTATGACGGAAAATAGTCTTTTTAGGATCTAAAATATTGATTAGTTTATCAGCATAAACACGTTTTGATGCCGTGAATAATATCACTTCAAAAGATTCGGCGACTTTCTCCAGGAACTGTTGTAAATGTGGTCTTGTGCGTACAAAAACTTGATATGAAATGTTTTGATAAAGAACAGGGAACGATAATGCAGCATCATCTAGCTTATTAAGGCTACAATGAACCAATGTTTCATCTAAATCCAAGACCAATGTATATTCTGGAGTACTGCGAGTCCTCAAAGGTAGAACTGGTGTTTGATATTGACGAAGTGTATCAGATAATGGCGGTAAATGTCGTAAAAAATAATACGGATCATTATCCGGCCATTCTGTAGCGGTAACTGAATTGATTTCCTCAATATTTCCATTCTCATCTTCCCTTTCACAATTCTCCGGTTTTTCACTGGTTGTTTCACACAGACAAACATTATAATTATGTTTGGATTTATTTGAAGTTACATCTGGAGTAACACATGCAACGAGTTCCCCACTTTTAGATTCCGCAGCTTTCAGTTGACCATTTTTACCAAATAGAGTTAAAACCGGTGAAAATAACGTGCCCAGAATTGATGATCTAGGTTTGTTATTATCAACAACCTTGTTTTCTTCAAATACATCATCGTTGTCACCCTTTACTTGGCTACACTTGATTGTATGACGCATTTTACGAGCGCCATTTACTCTTGAAGTCGTTGACTTTGATGCGATCATCACGGTTGTATCACGGATCTCATTGGAATTATTCTTCCGTTTCTTACCGGATGAAGCTAGCGGGATTTTACTATCTTTACTAGTAGGTGTATTTGACCATAAGAAAGTCTTGATAGAAGAAAAGATGCCATTTTGTTCACTACTTTCTTCGTTATTTGTCATGGGTTCTTCATCATCTTCATTATATTCTCGTTTTCGCTTCCCAGACGACAACATTGTTGACCTGATACGTAGTTAGAGGCTAAAACATTCAGCAACGCTTGTATTATCCAAATCTCACTTTACTTCGTTCAATAAAACGTTGAAATTTAATACTTGATCGCACTTTGCCACTTTGAATATTTTAAAATGTGTTCGACTGTCGCTAAAATGCGCGCGTTCCAACACGCGTGACTTCCCACGCACTTCACTCACTTTTTCCGGTATTTGGTTTCCGCTGTAATTATCTGTATGCAAATACCAAAATATTGCAAAATTTTGCTGCCCTCCCCCCTGATCACGGAAACTTTAACAAGAGGATCAGGGACTCTGGGAAAATGTCAGGGTAAAAATTGAGGACGAAATGAGATTTTAATCAGTTTACATTGCCTAATTTGATGTCATTTCCGTCAATTTCGTTGTTTGATCCATGCCCTCCCCTCTGACAAGCTCTCTCATGGTCTCCCAAACAATATCGTGGCGAGAAATTACGTCAAATAAGTTTCAATAAAAGTCACACTGAGAACATTAGTTTAGAGAAATTATTTCTGTAGCTAATTTTGAGGAAAATTGAATAAACTTCGTCTCTCCTGAGTATCGTGTGTGATCCCAATGTACCCACTTCCGAAAGTTGAACGAGGACTTGGAGGTAGGCTTATACGATGTAACCAACATCTGATTAGGTCGAAAATCGGTGATAATTATCGATTTTTCTAATCCAGTCGACCACGAATGACCAAATATTCAAACAAAGTAAAAGACAACAGAGAGAACAAAACAGAAATGAAATAGAATGAGAAGAAATAGAATCAGAAAACAAAGAAGAGGACGAAACGGAAAGGAAGAAATAATGAAGGACGGAGATGAAGAAAACAAAGAAATAATTGGAAAAATAGAAAGTTCTTTCCACAAGTTCTTAGTTCAAATATCTGGATTACAAAATGTGATAATATTTGGTTAATATTTTTAAATTAGAATTGCATGACAAATTATTTTAAATTATTTTGCTCGATTTTTTGTCATCATGATATGACCAGACGTAATCAGAAAACGAAAAGCACTTATTGGATTCTAATTCCTCCATTTGGTCTATTTTGATTGATTCACTTTATCCACCTGCTGTTTTCAATTCGACAATGATCGGAATTACAAATATCAACGTAAGCGTTATTAATAGCCATTCTCTATGACTTGTTAACCTTTAACCCTAAGTTGATGTTTAGAAAACTGTTGATATCGGCGTTTTTTTTAAAGAAAATAAAGAATAGAACCCTACATTTACTACAATGACGTAAGATTAAAGTGCTTGATAATTTTGCAGCAGTCAACCCTGAACCCCATTAAACACTTAATATATTATAAAAACAATGTAAAATGTTATAAAAAAGAAGTTTAGTGTCTTTGTATAAATGTGAATCAATATTATTAAAATTAGTAAGAAATGATATTCCAAGTTATTAATTGTTCTTTGTTAAATGTGTCTTCCGCATTGCTTTATTTCATTTCTGAAAAGAAAGACAATAGTTTAGTTCTCGTAATAATATATTACTTATCACAGATAGCTAGGTTTTTTGTCAGGTTTTTTCTTAATAATTTACTTATGCTATTCGGTGCTTTGCATTATTCCATGTTGTGCAAATACAATACAAAATGAAATCGTTGGAAATCGTCAATATAGCTATGTTCTCTAGTTTATCATCGTTTCATCGTTAAACATTTGTTTAATCTGCTCAAAACGTGTTATAATTATGTAAACTGGTTCATATGTCAATGCGAACTATGCCTCAAGAAGGTGTAGTTCTTAATAACACTTGGAGATCATTCGTTTCGCGGGAAATGGCGTTGATTTTTGGTTATATATTGACTTATTTTTATATATTAAGGTTATATATTAAGACTACAACAAGTCAATGGCTAAGCAAAACATTAAACCATGTTTTAATCCAAAAAATTAAAACATCGACAAACTTATTGTATATTCAACTTATACCTCTTTTGAAAAGCGGGATTATCGTGAGTTAAGAGCATCTTCTGTCTTTGTCTATTGAACACATGAATTCTGGTCCAGAAACCAAATGTCCAAGACAAACACATGTTCGACAGTAGCTTTGATCATCTTCAATTTGCTTCAACACTTTCGTTTTCATGAATTCTTTTAGTGATTTTACTTCCATACTTCTTTCTTTTGATAGAGTTTTAAGATTGAAAACTTGTCCCAATGATGATTTTGCCAGATCTTGATAACTTTGGTATGGTATTGCATCGTTTGCAATGGTTGTTAGGATGTTATCAGTTGGTACTTGTGGGTTGTAAAATGGACCAATCACGTTAAAGATAATGCCTTGCATTTTGAGATGTTGTAGAGCTGGCGTCATCTTATCATAGCGTGTTGCATTACGGGGCTTGTCAGTTAGGAAGATGACAATCTTTGTTGAACCAGGTTTAAATGGTAATCTTGCAATATATTCAGCAGTATCATAAGCATCGCCAGGTTTTTCATGGCTAAATTGCACGTGTTTTACTGCTTTCATAACATTATGGATATTACCAAATATCTTACCATTACCAGTAACTACATGTGGTCTTTTATGTAAGCCACGTTTGCTACCAAACGCAACTAAAGCATATCTAGGAGTGTATTCCTTACGAATATCATGATCAACTTCTCGTAACAGTTCTCGCAGATTCAAAGCATGAGGTAGCATGTCACGTGATTCAGGTAAAAGTAGTACAACGTCTACATTCTTGTCAGCTTGTTGAAGCCAAACACTGTTTGCTTTACAACTTGCTATAAAGAAAGAAAAGATGAGTATTTTTACTGGCGATCGTGTTTTACCGATACGAAGTGCGTGTATTTAGTTAATTAGGTTATGATTGCACTTTATTGGAACAAATGGAACATGGAACCAATGTGTCTGAAAATACGGGAAATATAGGATTTTATATTTATCTTTGTTTGACTAAAATAATAAATAATTGTTTTTCAGTAGTTCTAAAAATATAAAACATTTAAAAATTCTTATAAAAATTTCCCAAATCTTCAATCAAATCTTTTACAAATATCAACTTCCTAAATGTTATAGCTATTGTTACCTGCGTTTTGTTGTATTTGAAAATTGCAATACAAGATACTTACAGCATTCTTCTATTTGTGTGGCTAAAATGCCTCTTTCACGTAACAGTGCTGTGTAAGCAGCAGTCACATTACAAACATCATCAATCTTCAATGATTCCAGTTTACAATCAGATGTGTCAAAAAGACATGCTTTGTAAAATGGTTCTGGATCCAAACTTTCAAAGTGTTTAGCTAATGGCGATGTGACGGTTTTGAATATTGCTTGACATTTCGCTGATGGTTTTTTGTTGCAGGATGACTGAAAAGAAATACGAAAATTGGCGTAAGTTCAAGACATAACTACTAACTAAGAGTAAGTTATCAAACAACTCCTCCAATTGGAGATGTTATTCTTTAGAAAAAAGAAACTAATATATATGAAAAGAATAAAAATGTTGTATGTGCAGGGATTTTTGCGTGACAAGTTGGCACCTACACTATATACACTACATATGGTCGTTATTTCTGAAGTTTGAATACATCTCCATCTCGCAATAATAAATTAATAATAAATAAATAAATTATACGTTCCCATATTGTGTGCTACATGTCTGTGACCATTTTTACCGAAAGTAGGTACATGATTCGCCCAGGTGCGCAGTTTAATTCAGCTAAATGTGGTTAAATTTAGTAAAATGTTGGTAACTTGCGACTAACAATCTCATCGATGATTTATTCGGTTCGTAGACAATACCGGATCTGGCCTTTCAAGGATGGTTTAGCCTTAAACTTCGTTATCTGAATCAATATGTTGATAATTCATACCTTCACTTCTTTCACATGGCTTATTTGACATACATGATCTCCACTGACTTCCCAAGCGTTAGCAAATTCAATACTCGATTTCGCCAATGTTTTATCAGGTTTCATCAAGCCATCAAATTGTTCATTGTTATTACTGCCAAGCAAACCTACAGAAAGTTCAAAACAAAGTGTTTTATTAATATATTATGTTTTATTATGAACAATATTCAATTAGCAAATTGATTTATTAATTTACAGTATTGTGCCTGCTAACCCTCGCACATTTTCCGTGAAAGTCACGTATTCAGGGGCGGATCCAGACTGTGGCAATCGTGGTTCATGCGATGGTCAGATTTTTAGCTGGATCCCCCCCCCCCTTGCGTATTTCAAAAAGTTTTACTATACCTCGGCCATATTGCGCACAATTTGCTATATTGACTCATTATCGAGATAGACAATTGCTACATAAATTCAGTATCGCAACGTTGAGTCATTGAATAGCTACTTTTCAAGTGACATTCAGCCAAACGTTCTGAGCCAGTGTAGCGTTAACTATGTCGGATAATTGGGAAATAGATTATTGGCTACACATTCAACTAAATGATGAATCTTTCAGTTTTTCAAAGATTGAAAATGCAAACATAATAACCTATTATGTTCACTTTGTAAGATATTTTATAGTAATAAAGATAATGTAGTTACCTGCCAATCTTCCATGATAGAATTTATCAATATTGAATGTACAATAGAAATGTTTCAAATCACAAACAATATTGAGGCCAATATTATGTTGTATCTTGACATAATTTCCTTCTCTTGTCACATTCAAATCTTTCATTTCAACAGGAAGTTCGTCGTGTTCTATATTCACTTTCTTTCCTTCAACGTTTTGCAAAACAGAAGATTCTACTTTGCCACTAGCATCTACTTTGACACGACCAGATTTTGTCATGATGATAAGTGCGGTTTCTTGGCTCAACAACGTGAAGGAATTATCTCGTGTATCTTTAGCAAGAACATAAGTACAGCTCGGTTTCTTATAACCAGGGAATTCATAATATTGACCATCAAATGTATAAACATGAGGTCGACCAAATATCATTGCCACACCTGGAAAATAGGAATCAAGTTAACACCCAAACACAAAAGAATTCTATGCCATTCAGTGTAAGTCACTTGACGAGCAGGTGTCGATACGAATTGATTCGAGATGTTTCACTGTGTGAACGCACACATAGCTTATAAGTAAAACGAATCATTCAAGAAAAACCGAGAACACTTGTGTCAACTCTACTCTCCTTCATTAACATTTAAACGCTTGCTTCGTGTTCTTTAAAGTCCTTATGTCATACTCATAATATATTTAGTTAGTAGAAAACATCATGTTCATAGGTTTATCGGAAGTCAATGTTGATGGAAGGTGGTCAAGGTCAATGCAAATACTTAATTCTTAAACAATAGTTCTTTCTTGTTTCACCTTATGAATTTGACTGCTTTGACGTCATTCTATCGACTTAACGTTTATTAAATCTATGAAAATGAAATAAACTGGATATATTGTAAATCGTATTAACGTAAGCAATAAAAACGGAATGTGACATAATCATTTGACGCACGGAGCCCTTACTTACTGTTTGATGGAGGGATCCAGTGGAACGGATTCATCAATTCGTTTATGATCTCCCAGATATAACTGTATCTGTAGACATGTCTGAGAATGTAAGCGGCAAATTGCGAGTTCTGCTTGGAAATACTATCGACGATTCTAATTGTTGTTTTGTGGAATATGTTGACAGATTCCAAGAGGTCATTGACAATATCAGATTTTTTAAACAAATGCATTGTCTTGTTCTTCATCTGATCAAAGTCCATCATCATTCGTTGTCTAATATTATCAAGGTTGAGTCGAACAGTCGGGACTACTACCATTGCTTCTTTACGGATTATTTGGATATCGGACTTGATTCTCTCCACAAATAATTCCACATTATTCATTATCATTTTTCTGTATTCCTCCATGGTTTCGTTCATATCCATTTCACGAATATATTTTACAAGTTGTTTGGCTTCTTCGTAACAATAAATCGCTGCTTTTCTGCATTGCTCAAAGTGTTCTTCGGACGCACGTTCAACATCTTTGTATAACTTCATAAATCTTTCTTGCTGTAGTTTCATTGTCTTTCTATAGAATCTTTCCAAATGTTTCTCAACTCCCTGCAAACCGTAGCGTACATCTTCTATACATAGTCCAAGCAATACCTTTGTTGTCAACATATCATCCTCAGAAATCTTACGAAGTACAGGCTTCATGTTAGTCAACATGTTTCCAACCAGAGGACGGCAATCTGTGTATTGTAAGGTGAACCCTTCTTCAACTAAACCGAACAGTTTTGTAAGAGAGTGTTTCACAGGTGCTATAACATCATAAATCTTCCACCAATGTGTTGTTTTCAAAAGTTTCTCTATTGTGTTGATTTCTTGTTGAACTTTTGGTAAATGGAGTTTCCTATTCTTCGTAAATGTTTCCATCAAGTATCTGCCATCGTTTTTCACTTGTTCAACAAAAGTGTCAATATCTTTATTGTACATTTGCAAGAGTAGTACTACGCGATCATCAATTCTCTTTTTCGTTACTTGAAGGTCCATAGAAATTTTATCAACAAGTTTTGTGATGTCATTGTTCGTAATTTTCAGCAAATGTAGTGTTATTTTAATCAAATCTGATTGAATAGTTGGAAATTGTTTGTTGAGTCTTTCTGGCCATTCCATGAAGTGCCGGCATCGTTCCCCATTCTTCAACAATATTGCAAACACCTTGTACATTTCTTTGTTTAATTTCCTTACACGCTGTGAGATGATAGGGAAACGCCTCTCAAGATAGACTATGGAAGAATTTGCGAGCTTTTCCAGTGATTCAATATTGATTTGATCTATATATCGTATTACATCGGTAATATTGGAAGCAGCATTTAAATACAAATGGTAATACTTTTGAGCTAATTCCACGAGTTCTGGGTGTCTACTGTAGACGGTTTCTCCTCCATAGAATGTTTTCAAGAATTTCGAGGTCTCCAGGATTTCAATTGCTAAAATCTTCATGTTTTTCCCAAAATACTTTGCTGTATTGTCCAAAAATACTGTGGCAGAATGATAGAATATTTGGGAACGAACAACCAGATATTTTTTATAAGAGTTCAAGTTTTCTCTGTACGTCATCGACTTTACTTTGATCATAATTTGTTGTGGAGTCATTTGCAACACATCTTTGTACAATGGATGTTGAACTGTCAGATTCTTAAACGTGGTTAAGATTGCTTTGATCATGTCTTTTAACACCTTTGTTTCATTTTGGGTTTTTTCTAATGCCTCTATTCCGAAGACTTTTGCAGACGTACAAACATCTTTACATTGTTGTTTCACGTCGGAAACCAAAACATAGAACTTTTCTATGACGTTGTCAAAACGATCAAGAAGGATGACTTCTTTTTCTCTTATCATCTTTGATTGTTCCGTCAAATATTCCGCCGCTTTGCTGATACGCTCTGACATTGTGTTGTAATATTTAAATGCTTCAAGCTCTATGTCATAAATACTTGTTTCACCCAAGTTGTAGAGAGATTCTTTGATAATTTCTTCCAACGACTTCATTTTCAAAGTGTAATGCATTCTAGCACCCTTAATTTGTTCTATTCCTCGATCTCTCACATGTTCGTAAGCTTTATCCATATTTATTTGCAGTTGTTTCTTTGACATTTCGTGTTGAATCATAACTCTTTCCTTAAATGAAGTGACGTACATTCTTGAACGTGTGTAAGAATTTTCTAAGTGATTTTGCATTTTCTCGAGAGAAGAACGGAGATATTGCAAAACCGAGAAAATTTCATGGTTTTCTAATTCAGTTTTGAGTTCTGGCCATAATTTATGTGTACGAATCCTTGTTAGGAATGGACATTTGTCGATAGAATCCATCACAATAGCATTCAATCTACCACTCTTTATAATCTCGACAGTTTCAAACACTTTAATAAAGAATGGACAACGCTTCAATGATTTCATTGCTTCTTCAGGGACTTTTTCCACAGATCTTTCAAATTTCTCAAACACTTCTAACATTTTCTTGTTGTCAGCCAATAAACCCACAATCTTTTCATTCAGTAACTTCTTCTTCACAGCTAGTTTATCTTTCAATTGCGTACCATAAGGTCCAAATGTTTTGACGGTATCTTCCCAAACCTCTGTGTTAATAGTTTGTAAACGAGTGGCGACCTTTTTTGTTTCAGTTGTTGTTTCATTAACGAATGATACCATCTTTGCTTGTAACTGTTCAAGCTCATTGAAACGCGTACGGATCTTTGCTAACATTTCCCCTAGCAACTTTTCCGCTTTCATGTAAAATTCTTTGAATTTCATATATTTGATTTTATTGTAGGATGATTTCATATTTTTATATCTTTCCTCCAAAACAGTCATTACTTCATCTCTCATCTTACCAACATACTTTTCATAATATATATCTCTCATCTTATCGGCCATTTGACGAACAATTTTCATCGTAGTTTCTATATCCTTTATTCCTGCATAGTAGATATCTTTCATTGATATCTTAATATCTTTCAATCTAATTTTGTCGGTGTTGATTGTTTTGTAGATGGACAAAGCTCTGCCGATCATGTATTCGAGCATCTTATCCATTTTATAACCAAGTCTCGTTCTCAAATCAACCATAATGTTTTTAATAGGCATGTCAATGTAGAAGTTGATGGCATCCATTAGATCTTGCCGTGTATTATTATATTTCGTCATAAGGGCGTCTTGTGTCATTGTTCTATAACTCACGAACATTTTCTTTCCCTCTCTCAACATATTTTCACGATGCTCAACGATGTAAGGCATTAATTGTTCCATGATTTTAACAAATTTGCTAGCAAGCATTTCTCTCGTTTCTTTTAATTTCGCAATGGCATTGTCACAATGTTGTCGTTGATTTGCTTTCAGTTCTTCTAGTTTCAAGTTTGCTTTTTCCATATACGTTGTCATCATTATTTTGTATAGTTCCAGAAGACGTTTTGCTTCACTCGTCAGTTTTGGATCCAGTAATGTCATTGTTCTCATTTCGTTGTAGAATTTACTAATTCTTGTACGAAGAATTTTGATGTTTTTGTCCACAGCAAATGTTGTACGAATATCTTCTATTATCTTCATAACTCGTTCTTCAAGTTGTTTCAAGGTTGTGATTTGACCATTCACAATATCTTTTGATAATTGATAAGAATCTTGCCCAATCCTTTTTGCTTCATCGATTTCTTTGGTGTAACGTTGTTGAAAAGAACCCATTCGAATCTTCAGTTTCTCGAAAAATATGTCAACATTGTATTTAAATTTTTCATAGTTCACCTCAATCATTGATCTCAAGAGTAATTGTAATTCTTCGGGCGACTTCTTCCTTATTTCTTCGATTTTGGAAAGATACGCATTGTACATTTCATGTCCTTTTTTCTTGATTGATTCCCAATAGTGTTTGTTCTCTTCTATCTTACTCGTTACACTCTCTCTGCTGGTGCTTAACAATTCCTTAATGTGATTCACAAAGACGTCAAAACTCTTCAGAACTCCTTCAATACGGAACGTCATTTGTTGGTAATATGTGGATTTTTCCATCAACTTTTCAATTTTCTTTCGAATTTCCAGCATTTGGCTCACAGCTAATCTTTTCACAGTTCCAAGGAACTCGACAAGCGGTTCAACAAGTTTCGTTAATTTCTCTTTCAACATTTTATCTTCAATCGTGTCCAAGATTGCCTTTTCCAAATTGTTGTAATATCCAGACATGGTTTTCTTCAGTTTTTCGAGTTCCTTTGTATTCAGTTCATCACGTAATGCTTCCATACCATCTATAATGTTACCAATGGTGCAGTTCATATCATAATTACAAGTGAACTTCTTAATTTTCATTTTAGCATTGTAAGAAGCGTCTTGAACTTTCCTAACTAATTCTTCTATGTCAAGTATTTTCATAACAGTTTTTTTGTATTGTCCAATCATCTTTTCTGCATACACAAGAGTTTTGTTGGTTACTTCATCACTCAGTTGGCCAAGAGTGTAACCACAGATATTCAGATTCTTATATCGTTCCATAGAACGTATCGCCCAAAGGTAAATATCTTTACCAAGTGTCTTTTCAAGTTCTTTCAAGGTTTTTGACATCATTTCTCCACATTTGCTCATACATTTCTTCATTTTTTCTGTTTTCTCCAACACAAGGTCTTTAATTTTCATCAGGATATCATCGGTTTTCAAGGTTTTCAAGGTTTTCAATTGTTCTTTATAAAACTGGATTCTTTCCTTTGCCGAAGTATAAAGACCTCTGACCTCCCTCGATGTTATTTCTAGAAGATATTCTTTTGAAATATTCATGGTTTTCAACACTTCCTTGACAGATTTTGTTTCGATATTAACACTCAAATTACGTAGGTCACGTATGGAATGGAAATCAACTCTCAAATCTTCAAATACCTTTTCCAAGTATTTATGATTGATTAGAAGTTGTAAATTATCATCGCCCAGTTTTGATGCTTCTATTTCCAATGAGAATGCAGAACAAGGATAAATACCGAGTAATAGTTTACCGTCATTTACCACTTTTTGGAAGAGGATCCATGTTCTTCCAAAAGCAGAAAATACAGTTTTGGTATCAATGCCATTTTGTAAACGCAGATGACTGATTAATTCAATAGGAGCATAACCTGGCCAATAAAAGAATTTCATGCTAAGGTCATTTCTTTTTTTGTAAAAAACACCTTCGAAGTTCATCGGCATCTCAAAGATGGTGACGTTTGATATGACACTAATTAACTGGTCGGAATTTCTCAGTGTAAACTCGTTCCTTATTCCAACACCTGGTAAAATGTCATGTACCACTGTCATTCGATTAATCTGTTTATGATAGGACCATTTGTTGGTTAAGAATTGCCCTGGTACCACTTCGGTTTTTGATAACAACTTTAAATGAACATCATTATTGAGAAAGTGTAGAATTGAGGTCAATACTTTATCTCTGGAGTAATGTAGTTTTGTTGTTAGAAGATGATCGGTTTCTGTGAATGTTGTTTTGTTATAATATGATAATGAAGTACCATAAGTGAAGGCTTTTTTACTCAAGGTTAAGGTGAGTAAGGATGCAATTGCCGTCTCCAGTTTTGTACTTGACATCGACAATTTATATTCAATTCCATGTTTATCGCCAATTTTTGCACCGATCTTCACAGCTGAGGTTTTATCATTTGTTGTCATCAAACTATACAGTGATCCAATGTTCTGATGGTCGTGTTCGATATTCAATTGAAGTCCTTTCAAAGATGGTTCTCGAAATAAGAACGTCTTGAAAGAAACTAATCTTCCTTGAACATAGAGTTCAACATCGGTACTTGATGGTGATTTGTTGAGTTTCACCATGAGATCAACACTCCTACCAGATACCTCCCCTGTGAAACCAATAGCGTAGTTTGGGTTCGTATACAGTCCCATAGCAACATCAGTCATTATGTTTGAATTATACAAATATCTTAGACCGCCATGGAAATATCTTTGAGCAGTTACCGGCGCACGGTAAAACACAAGTTCACGTCTCTGTTGGTAAATCTCTGTCGTGAGATGAACACTGGTTTCTACTTCAACTGTACGATATTTTGAACATATTTGGAAAGATCGTAGGCCAATATGGGTGACTTCAAAGCACAAAGCTTTAAGATCAGAACGTGTAGTATAACTTGTTTGGAAAGTAGTACGTTTGTTGTTATACACTACATCAGTTTGCCATTGTTTCAATGCATCATTGTCAATTAACTGTGTTTCAACTTCCAGTTTGTTCTTCATGATATTCATAATAAATTTCATTTTATTTTCTTGTGTCATACTTAAACGTGTCTCCATTTCTTTATTTAAAACATTAGCTTTCACTCTCAATCCTTTTTCAGCGTCATTTCTGAAAAAGCCCGCGTCTACCTCTATGGATTTATCATCGACTTCACCTTTCCATCTTAAACCTGTTCCTTCATTCTCATTGTAATAAGTTGTTGCAAGGTTAACCTTGTGACCCAAGCCATTGACTGTTAGTTCAACTCTTTTATCTTTATCTTCAGAGGCATATGAGAGCACGCTATCAACAGTTTTATCACCTTCAGTTAATGCAAAATGTAAACCATTGCTTTTTTCTTTCTTGAAATATTCACCAAGTATATTGAATGTTTTCTTCAACACTGATGTGTTCACATTGAATCCTATTTTGTTTGGATCCTTGAATAGATCAAGCTTGCTTCTCAGTGTTAAATCATTCAATGCAGCAAAATATTCAATACCAACACCATCTTCCTCTCTGGTAAACTCCAGTGAAGCGTTTGCGGAATTCCTGAATCCGCTAGCAACAAACTCTATTTTTCTTACATTGGTATCCTTGTAGCGAGCTAAATGAGCGTAAAATGGCTTATTGGAGGCAACACCACTGAGCTTGAGTGCCTTTTGATTCAGAGTATTCACACCTCGAAGATGTCCTGTGAATTTAGATGATGTATTCACGTTCAACAGGCTCACATAAAATCCTTTTTCAGTTGTACTGCTTCGTGGATAAGCTTCAAACTTCATTAAATTGTTGGAAGGTTTTGTGGCAACGTCCATAACAAGTTGATTCACATTGAATGAACCGTCCATTTTAACTTCGTGATTCAGTCGATCATTGCCAACTTTGATATAGAATTTATTAGTCGACTTGCCAGATTTACCAACAAAGAAGAATTTACTCTTGCTGCTTGTTTCTTGCATGTTAATATAAGCGCTACGTCGTAACAAAGAAACGCGAGCTTCAGTTGTGAAATGTTTCTGTGGTAAATATGTCATGTTGCTTTTGAATCCGTACTGATCTTCGTGTTTGAAAACACTAAACACTTCTTGTAAGGTGAAGTTGTTATATGTTATATTGAAAATGATACCCACATCTTTTCTGTTCGACTTTCGGCTTGTTTGATTGAACAACTCGCTTTCTATTGTGATTGGTTTAAGATATGACATCTGAGGAGTCGAGAACTTAGTATGAAAACCACTGGTAACATTGTTATAGGTTGCTTCAAATTTCCCAAATTTATAATCGTGAATACCGCATGAAATGCTCAAGTATTTTCCATCTGCAAGGAATCGGAATGTCGAGTTGGCATCAATCTGTCGTCCAAACGTTAAACCTGGTACATGTAAACCAAATACCCAGTCGTATCTGTTAGGATCACGGCTGTTGATTAATGTTCTTCCTTGTAGTTCAAAGCGAGCCAATTCAGCATTTGTTGTCTGGTAAACTAAACCAAAGGAGGTTTCTCCGCTCAATGGGAAATAAGGTACACCATAATCACGGAATGATAAGGGAAAAGAAGCATGGCCACATAGTTTTACACCAAGTATACGAGAGAAATTCGCACAGCTTTGTCGCTAAAATGAATGGGAAAAACATGTTATTTGAATTAAGAGCAATGTGACAATTGTCGGCTGTTTTCATGGAATCGGATTGATTTTCACTCCGTGTTTATATGAAGAAATGTAGTTAGTAGAAACATACCTCTACTCTTCTGACGGAACCAACAATCCGTTGTCGCTTCTGGTTAAGTAACGATGCCAAGTTGGTACTAAAAAATGATAAATAACATTTCTAATTGTGATTTCAACTTCTTGGTCAAGTTTATAT
>FXAL01048950.1:0-12135 GCA_900177555.1 Renilla reniformis
AACTTTTCGGGGTGCTGAGTTGATAAACTAATCTTCCTACAAATTAAATCATGATTTGTATATAATTAATAAAAGACGATGGTTTGCTTGTGGGTGGAAAGTTGTAAACGACATTCTCCAATGATATATATTTGAAAGTTGTATATATAACACTTCACTTGTCAATATCACAGCGAGATTTTCACAAAATCTGACTAAAATGCATACTAAATATCTATGTAAACAATTGCTAGTATAGTATGAATAGTATATACCACTATTTTTGTGTCCATTTTCACCGTTTTCGAAGGAATAGTCTTCACAATGTTCAGCAATGGTTTCGTCTATCCCAAATTGACGACAGCGACTACTGTCGGAGAACGAGAAAGCTCGTTTAAATTTCTTCATTTTAATCTGGTAATATGCTTGGATTGTGCCAAAGGCATAGCGGTCTCTTCTACCTAAGCAAAAATTATACATTTATATAATATTTTATGAACATAACAAGAGATATTACTTTGCAGTCTGCATCGTGTTTAATCATTTTAAAAACAACATTGTGTTGAAGCGTATATTTGGTAAACCAAAGTATTTAGCGTTATTGCCCTGAAATTACGTGGCTAACTGATGAGGAGATATATATTAAAGACCACAAAATATCTCAACTAGATCTCCCCAAAAGCCAAAACAGTATATTGTGTGAAACATGGCCATGTTAACAACGACGTGAATTAAAAACCATGGTTTTCTTCTACATTTTTAACGCCCAACTTCTCAAGAGTATAACTCAATCCTTCTTTTATCATGTGGCTAATGAAT
Organism: Renilla reniformis; assembly: GCA_900177555.1. Taxonomy (NCBI): domain Eukaryota; kingdom Metazoa; phylum Cnidaria; class Anthozoa; order Scleralcyonacea; family Renillidae; genus Renilla; species Renilla reniformis. The sequence continues at coordinate 799 of FXAL01048950.1, forward strand.
TATATTGGAAACTTACCTCGTTGTGGGAGAAAATAGTACAATTATAATTCTTATTGTCGTGTCCCCATTGTAGTTTTGGTCTGAAGTGTTGTATTGCAGCTGAAGTAGTCACGTGATCTAACAACAACCCGGATAATATTCTCCATATTATTAAACCTCTGGGTATTTTCAAACTCCTATCTCACGTTTTCTCATTACAAGATTAATATTTAATGCGATAAAAAAACACATGTTCTACCGCAAGCCAGATATGGAAGTCGTAGCTATCCGTAGCTCTCATCAAGGAGAAAACGAAACAAATAAATACATGAGTAACAAATTGAGACTAAATGTTGCAAATTTTGGAACATTCTCACAGCACGTGGAATAATCATAAAATATCTATCTATCGTGTGTTTCCATCTAATAGTTTTACTATGAGTTTTATACACATATATATTTTATTGCAAGATCTTTATTTGAAACGTTACTTGTTTCATTTCAGTCGCTCACAACCTAGGATTAAGTCTTCTTATAATTTATTCTTCAATCTGTGTTCGAATCTAAAACTAATTTCGCGAATACTAATTAAACGTAGCAAGAATCGACACAGTGTTTTCTAAATGAGGACTCTTTTTTTGCTCACATTTTCAATACAGATTTTTGTTTGCGCAGTTGTAATCAAATGCGTGAGTAAGAAAAACGAGCGAACATACGCCTACATCGAAGTGAACAAAGCCGCACATTCATATTACGTTGCTATCTCTTTGTTCTACTTCAAAAATAGTTTTTTAACTACATTTTTCCGAAACGTTCCTCTTTTGGAAACGTTGGAAACGCACAAAATTTTGCTAAAATAGTTTGCCTTTCTTGTGTAGCTAAATAGTTTCTGAATGCTGTTTGACATGATAATCATTGTAATTAGTTGTCCTATGATGATTAGCGCTGTTGTACATGTAACTAACAAGCAAGCGGTGTTTGTATGTGTGTTAAATAATTATCACAAAAAATACCGAAATTATATGAACCTGTATTCATCTCTCAAGATTATACATCTTTTTATCATTTTTTTCATCATCTGTGAGTTTTCACCTCTTCCTCTCCAGGTTGTACAGAGCCCCACCCCCACCTTGGGGGTATGCCAGTCACGCCGAAAGAACCATCCTTTCTTTCTTTATACTGATTTAATATCAATGTAGAAATTCATGAGTTCACTGATTCACATTGAACTTTACAGTGGCAAATATTCATGTAAAGATTACGTCAAATGATCCAAACCTTTCACCTCTTAATTTATGAAAAGGCGATTGGACAAAACCCACAAAACCATATGACAGTTATGCGGTTTTGGAAATGTTTGTAAAATACACCTCTCCAAAATCTTCCAAACAATATTTTTCCTTATTACACGTCATTTCAACAACACGGCTGTTTATATATCTCGTATAAAAGTGAGATCTCGACACAGAAGTGACACTAAATGGATATGCAATACTATTAAATTTCCGGCATGACCAATAACTCAAAAGTTCTCAAATTCATTAAAAAGCTACAGGGGTTTAATTTCTTTTTATTTTCTTCGAACGTATAGTCGTTCGAGTGAACCACAAATGCCAAAATGAGTGCAGTGATAATTGATTGCGGAATGCCAAAATCGGCCTCCAGTAAAACTGGAGCTCAAATAAACGAGTGAGTGGGTTGCCTCAAGGAATTTAATCAATTCCTCGTTTAAAAAAAAAAACAAGAAATCGCGTAGGATGTGATGTAAAACTTTTATTCTATTGTTTGTCTTAGAACTATACATAGTGATGTATCGCCTATATGCTTTCAACCTTGGGTTGCTTGATGACGTCGAGAACAAGGTCAAAACCTTGGTGTTGAATCGGTAGTCTATCATTATGACTTATGTACTACAGTTCAATCTGATATTAGAAATTTTTTTTGTTGTAATAAGTTGTTAGAAATAACAAATAGGAGAGCTTTAACGGCCAAATGAATTCTTCCAAGAACTTCTAAGATCCAGTTATGAAGTGTTAAAAACTTTCACTGTAAGATTCCTCCTCCTCTTCGTTTTCAACACCTGCCACAATAGAAACCCTTGTTCACTATATCCCCTCATATCAGTCGCGTGGAGATAAACTAAACTACCTGTCTCGCAACTTATAATGCTCTCTCGGTCGTCATTACTCTGAAAAAAAAATCAAAATTTTTATATTAATAAAAATGTTCGAATAAGAGCTTCATGATGGATTGGCTGGAACGTTAATATTGTATCACCTTTTCTTCCTCTCTGCTTTCATCCACATCTTCACCTTCTTCCTCTTCCTCGTTATTCTCTTCAGATGCTTTGGTAGAAACTTGTGAACTGATTTCTTGCCCATGTAAATCACGATTTTTCAAATTGCCCATCCAAAATGCTTCACCACACCGGTTTACTGCCAGCATTGCCTGAAGGATTTACGAATGAAACCATATGAAATTAATGGCAATTATTATCAATTCGTGTGACTGACTGATTCACTGTAGTCTCACTTTGACACGAAACACGAATGTTTCTAAGCTTTTCTTCAAAGCTGGAACATGGTTTGTTAACGAGACATCTTTTACTACCTACAGAATGGATCATTACAATAAACAAGTTTGATGAATTTTCCCTCAATTTTTCCATTCGGGATTATTACTTTTGTATGTCCACAAAAATGTTGTAAGCTTCTTGTGCTTTGCTGGAAACTTTTCAACAATGCATGAATTTGATCCTGAAACAATCCTAACTGTTGGTACCTGTTGTGAATGGTGGACCAATATCTGTGTGGTACCTTATTATGACGTAACATTTCATCTAGCACTGGCATACCATAACTCACAAACAATTCAACAAACAGTCGACCATACTGAAAGCACAGAACGTTGTTTTATCGCAGTGCAGCCGCGTGCAGTTTATCGTTTTAGTTGAAAACTGTGAAAAATCTACCTTCAAAGCCGCTCCCAATACGACTCTGTGTTCAAACGCCTACAATAGAATTCTGTTTTCAAAACAATACGTTTCCCACCAAGATGTTGTCAATATATTGGTACCTTCACAAGATTGACCAGAACATGGAATATTCGAACTGAAATATTAATCTGCACAAGTCGTTCTTTACGAATCTAAATCAATTAAAAAATGATCAATAGAATATAATATATGTTGGTCAATGTTTTCGAAAACAACTAGTTTATTCTAAATATATCTGATTTAGAATGTTTAATAGTTGTTTTTCGAGTGTGGAGAGGTCAAGTACTTCTAACAAAATAGGTGCAAATAGGAAAACTTGCTTTAGATTAATTCAATTAAGTCGAGTATTTTTGTCTGGTTCTAATTAACGCGAATGGAATGATGTTGATTCGAATCCTTCTACAAGAGAATATAATATCTGGGTGTATATAGATTGTAAGTCTTGGAAGTGAAAATAACAGAACAAGGGGATGATTCATCGTTTCAAGTTACTTATACGCTAACAGTAGCTACTTCACCTCAATGCTGTCAACGTGTTTTATTGTCGTTGATTGAGTTCTCTTGAAATAATTGACCAAAGCATCAAGTAACGATTTATAAAAGGTCGGGAATGAAGCTCTAAAAATTAAAGAGAAAAATTCAAATGTCAGTAGTAGCCATGGTAGCACCATCTAGTATGGTACTTTTTATCAATGATACTTTGTTAATGTTGGCAGAGTGGTCGTTGATGTTGGTCGTTCATTTTCTTCCAGCATATCAGCAACTGCTCCAGTGGAAATATCTTCCATGATTTTTAACGGATCTTGTGCCAAGTTAATATGATGCCTATATTTTGTTCATCAATATACTGGCATGAAATGACTGTTATTGTTACAGAGAACCGCACGATTGAACTAACTTCAATAAGTATTGAAGATTCTCGTTGTATTTAGCTCCTTGTTCACGTTGACCATCACCTTGGAACCATTCTTGCTTCAAAAATCCACCACAGATACCAGCTTTAAAAATACGTAATACCCTCCAAGTTAGATATATAAGGAAACTTTGCAGCGAAGCTAGGGCGTGGCTTTAGAGTAGACACGTGGAGTAATGAATTTTCCTTCATCTCAGACTAAAACTTACATATTGCAAGTGAAATATCTTCCTTTTCTGCTCGTGTTTTCAAAGAAAGCAATAATTTAATAAGTTCGACGCCAGCTCCAATAGAGGGGGTATTCGTAGCAAATTGTTCAAAATAAGAGAATGTTTGACTAAAACAAGGGAAGAAGTATATAATAAACTAGACGTTTTAACCATTCGAAGCATTTATCTCACTGTAGAAGTTCTTGAAAGTTCGTCTGAGATTTCTTCGTGATTTTAGTTCTTGAAGCCAAAACGACAAGAGCTGCTTTCAAATGACATTTATTTTTCACACTACTGAATCCAGACCTGTGTTCAACGCATGAATAGGAATATTGCACAACAATGTCAACGTTAATTTCATCAACACATTTCTGGTGCAACCAAGTTCTCCAAGTATTATGTAGTAGAGCTACCGGGCTCGGAAACTCACCAAGAAAAGAATTTTGTGAAACAGAAGAAAATTCGTTCAAAACAAGCGATCATCAAATTAGTTTCTTCGGTGTTAACACCATCGATTAAACCATCGTTTTCTTCCGTCAATTCCTGGAAAATACCAGAGGTAACAGAGAAATAATGATCACGCTTTCATGTCCAATGATCTCAGATAATATGCACCTGGAAAAAAGCTCGCGCAGTTTCTAAATGTTGACAAAGACTTGGTAGTAAGCCTAAGACATAGATCACAATCTGTAATGCAGTTTTGTTGGAAAGGTGAGAGAAACCGACTTGTTTTTCTTGATGCAACTATTCAAGCAAAAAACGAAGTTCAAGTAATCCTTTAAGAGCGTTAATCAGGGTTATAAAAGCAGTTTACTTTTGCCAGGGGTCCTTTACCAGCGGAAGAAAGAGAATGATCTAACTTTTTAGATAAATCATCAAGAAGAAAGTAAAGCTGTGCTGCTTGAAGTTGTAATATAACTTTCGTCTGGAAACAATGGGAAATCAATAGAAATACCACGAAAAAACATAGAAGCAAAAAAAGAGACCTCCGTGTTCATATTAGAATCCAGAACTGCTTTGGAAACTAAACCACATTTCAGGATTTCAAAAACTTTCAAATCTAATTCTCTGCATTAAAGAAATAAAGGAACTTCAAAAACGAACCTCAAAGTGGACGAAAAATTTAAATTATATATGTGAAAGAAACCTTAGATGAGCACGAAATTTAACAGAAGACAAGATGTTTTTCGAAGTTCTTTTTTCTTTACGTCTATCTTCGATAACTGTCTCATCTTTTGCCCCAACTTCGTTTTGAGTATCTTTGAATAACTGCAAGGAAAAAATACCAGATTGCACAGCTCATCATGGTTTCAAACTTTCAGATCTCAGCTCTTACGTCGTCCATTGTTTTATCAGAATCCTTGCTTTTATTTCTGAAACGAAGCAGAAATAAGCGATATTCGAACGCAATGTTTTTAATCGCGTTCTAATTGGAGTTCGAATACTTCGTGTCGCCTTTTCTTGTTCTTTTCACACCGTTTGATAATTTTGGTGCTACGTTTTTTGTTTCAACGTCAAAATGGACCAAAGGTGGGATGAAAGACGGCGTAGCTTCAAAAAATAAAATACAAGTCACTCTCATCTTTTCCTTCCTCTATTCGTATCACCTTGATACGCGCCATACCTAATAAACAATCCTCTAACCATTTTTGTAACGTTGTCATTGTTTGTAGTCTACTGATTACTTTCCCTTTCATTTCATCACTATCTTCCCCGCAAAAAGCATTGATCAACTAAAATTAACCACATTTTTTTTGTTTCCATTCCTTGTTCCAGCATCGCAAACAGGAATTAATTAAACCTCGATGAACCAATTTAAACAACAGAAGAGCGAAGTACAAATCAATTCTTTATCTTCTTTACTCATTTTCTCCAGTGTTGAAATCATTTCCTCAACTTTGAACATAACAATAGGACATCCTATATGAAAGATCACCATTAAGTGTTATAAGACAGAATCAACCTTGAGTATGGTACATTGCTACATGGTACATCGCTGAATGGAGTAGTTTTAATTCTAACAGCTCACCTAATAAAGCATCAATACCGGCGAGGTTTCCTTCTTGACTACGTTCAATCACTTGAAGTAATCGGAAATGGGGAGCCGAGCAAATGGGAGATACAAACTGACTGAAAAGAAAACTGTGACGTCAAGACGTGTGATGTCATCTACTTATGATGTATAAACCATGCCTAATTTGACAACTGTCATTGTGTTGTTTGCCCGATCGTTGTAATAACAAGTTGACCAAGTTAAACCCAATACAACCTTCTTCACGATCATCCAAACCCCACAATAAATCAACTGGCATACCAGAGCTAAATATCAAACATCACCATCATCACCGATAACCACCATTATATGTGTATATGGCACCATGCTCACTTTGGTAGTTCTGATTCCAGATCAATCAAGCAATCTTCTTGAAAGTCGGTACATATTGTATCACTAATCCAAGTCTGTCAAAGTTGACCAAGTCTTTCAATACAACAACAAGTTATTAATGATCTGTGTGGTGACTAATAATACCTTAGTTCCACTATCTAATTCTTCTCTTTCAATCACGTTAGCTAGCTCATCGTAAAACAATGCACCAGCCTCGGGTTCGTTACTAACACTAGTTCTCACCATACCAAGTAAGTTAGTAACCTTCAAATTGATGAAGAAAGGAGTTAAGATAAACGGAATGGAATACTATGTTACTGGTTCAATCATTGGTCTCTTCAGGGCCAAAAGATATCTAACAACGTTCTGTTCACACGATGACTACACTGTCGGATAAATAGTGGATGACCACAGATAATACAAGCCAAGATGAGTAACAACCTGTTTGTCTCTATTTGCAATCTCTGATTTAGAAGAAGTAGCTGCGGTATCAGTATCCAAGCTGCAGAAAACAATGGCTTTCTTCAATATTTCTTTATATTAACACTGCAGTGATTCAAGGCACATAGATACCGTGTCATACCACGAACTATCATAATTGCACCGATTATTCCAATTCTTTTATATCTGTGAAAAGGAATATATATATGAGGAATATCTTCCAATTAAGAATTGAGGCGATATAACCATTCAACAGACATCAACGTAAAGAATGGTGTTTTTTCTAACAATTTAAATGACCACGTTTTATCTAATTGACCAACGCCCATCTAGTAGTTTTGTCGGAATAATGTGACAGTTGTTAATATTGAAAACATACTTAACAGAGTTACTTGAGAGTTGTTTGCGTATCACCATATGCATATCGTCCTATAAGACAAACTCTGATATCTTCTGTTTCTTACTTCTGAGACCAACGTGTAACATGGCTGTGGTTCCCTTACCTGAATCATACTACCATCATTGTTATAATAAGCCAATAGACTCAACAACGAGAATAATTTACGAATTTGACAGATGGTTAAGTTGTCCATATAATCCAGTATACCCTACATAAGTCCAGGTGTCGGTTGAGAGACGTTGAAATATGAGAAGATATGTATATTCATGGATAATTCAATATTTGGTCACAATGACGGTTCCACTCTGTCATAACAGTCATGGTTAAAACTAAGGCCATAGGCGCGGATCAAAGTGTGGTTGAAATATAGTGATTGGGAGTAGATGTAGTTAGGAATCTCACTTTCAAAAAGATTGCAAAACGCGACATTTCCACAGCATGATTTTCAACTAAATCTTTCAACACATCTAACGAAGAATCAGTTTCGTTTGCAAAACCGCTACCGATGTGTGTGACTAGAGCACCAACAACCTCCTAACAGGAAATAGTCCGTTCTCAGAGAAGTGTACAAGAAATGTTCATCAGAATTGAATGTGATACCTGTTTGCAATACAGATCAAAGGACAAGAATGCATGTACGTATATTTGTTGTCCATAAGACGAAACAACTGGATCGGGAGATCTTAGGAGGACTTCAGATAAGATTAATAAAGTGTCGAAGTACTCTCTTAAGACCTGAAAACGTGTTCAGATTAGTCAAATATAAAGGAAAGAAATCTTCTGACCACAGAATGGATTTCTGAATGCCTTGATAGCTTTTTGCATATCTTGCATGATTCTTGCTGCTCGCACGTGCTCTTTGTAGCCGTATAGCTAAGCCTTTGTAGTCTTTGGCAACCCTGGACCTACTTTTAGTTATACATATACCTGTGGGTGTGAAATGAAGGCGCTTTTCAAGACATCCTCGGTGAAGAAACCACTTCGAACTTTAGCTCTTAATAATCCTTCGACAATCTTTTTTTTATTTGTGACATTGTGAAGAATTAGAATAACGAAAAGATCTATAATCTATATTCAGAGAAAAGACATGTGAGAATTTTTGAAATTCGAACGAGAAACCAAATACATTTTATACCAAATGTTCAGCGCTAGATTTAATATTTTCTATTGCCTATAAGGTAGAAAATAACACATATTGACCACTGCTAGATGGTGACCACTGCATGGTCTGTAATTACGTAACTGGAACCGTGATGGTTCAATTATCTACCTTAATCCATGCATCACTAATTAGTTTTTGGAATCTAACACATGATTTAATAGCTTCTAAAGTTAATAAGACACCGTCTTTGGACTTGTCAATCAGTTTACTGAAGTAATATAAAACAACCAGGTTATGGTTACGACTTTTCGCACGCAATGGCACACCTATTTTTACCTCTTAGCATGGCTTGGGGTTGATGTTGCGGCAGGTAGTAGAGGGCAAGCAAACTCTAAATGACTCCGAAGTTCCGTGACTGCCTAAGTAGTGTTACATAATACTAAATATGGTAACTACAGTATCATACAGGCACCATATCATGGTCAATGTAATTCTCTATATAGACATAGCACACCTCATATGCTTCATTATTTGAAACAGATTGTAAGATGAATTTAACAGCTACTGGCAAATTATCCATCTCCATTGATGCAAGCATATTAATTACTGAACTGCGCACCTGAGTGATATTTAAAAACCTAGTATGAGTTGAACAGGACATCATTCTTAACGCTATGGTTATCGTATTTACCTCATTTATCATTTCAGATTTTAGATTCAAGTTAGTTAGGGTATCCAAAACAGCGATTGTGAGTTCAGAATTTTCCATCATGACATTACTGCAGTCATAGAACATATGTATATAAAAGTTTTTTATAATTTACTGTAATACTGAAATACTAGTACCGTATTTTCCGGACCATAAGCTGTAAAACCTTTTCCACAGAATCAAAATGATGCGGCTCATTTATTTAACTGTCTGGCTTATACATGATTTTTTTCGAAAATAAAAGTAAAAATTTCGGACCATACCTCCCACCTCTAGGGCTAGAGCGTTGTATGTTACGCAGACGCTCGAGATTTCGGCTCGATCAGCGCTATCCTAGTTACATACGCAATGACTACTACCTTATACCGAAGGGTGAGGGATAAGCCGGCCACCAGACACTGTTGGCAAATCTCTTGTACTCGGTTTCGTACATTGAATATATAACAATCCTACCAGTTTCACAGTTTGTTTTATACACTTAAGTCAACTGTATATAAATGCTTGTGGGACAACGCCCATCTTATGCGCATGTCACCTGATGGTATTTATAAAACCACCATTATCCAGCACTAATCTGTCATCCTAATCACCGTTCACCATATTATGACTATAAAATAATCGCAATTGAAGATAATTTTAAGATGAAACTGGGTTAAATCAATATTTTAGCGCGTAATTTAATATCTGATGTTCGTAGAATATGCGCAACAGTCAGATGATCGGTTATCACTGAATTAGAATATTGCCTAAATTAGAACGTTGTAGAAAATTCCTCAAAATATCCATTAAGGTGCGACTTATGTATACAATGCTCTGGCCCTTGAGGTGGGAGGTATGGTTCGAAATTTTTAAAGATTTTTCAAAAAATCTGTGCAATTTATGGTACGAAAAATACGGTATATTCTGGTCATTAGCTCACATCAATTCCGTTCCAATCTCAGTGTGTTCATTGTCGTCCAAAATTTCTGGTATACAAGTGATCACTTCTCTTTGACATTCAATATCAGAAACACTTATAACTTCAAGTAGCTTCTGACTCAATTCCTACGTTCAAAAACCCAGACAAATATTATAGGAAATTAGGTACTAGTATGAAAACGTTGTACCAGTGCGCGTGTCTACCTTGGGTTTAATAATTACATCTAACCATTTAAACTGGCTCATAATTAACCTTGGTATATCACAATCATCAACCCTATACCATCAACAGTGAAGTTTTGTAATGGTGACCATATTTACATAGCCAGGTAGTAATTATCTGGTACCTCCTATCACCCTCAGGAAATTCAGGGATTTTTTCCAGCAATATATTAGCAACTGCAGGCTATAGTATTATATGTTTACATTTATAGTGATTTTATAGAACATACGTAGTTGCGAATCAAATTAAGTTTTGAGAATCAACCTGTAGGAAATCTATTCCCAGCATTATTCTCATCAAACTATCTTGCGTAGGTCCTCTGGTACTGTATATATATATAAAACATTAGAAAGAGTTAATCATAACACATATTTTCATATAATATAGATAGCCTAAACTGTGTCAGTAACCTTTGTTCACAGTCTTCTGCCGTTAAGCTTGGCAGCAAGGCATAGCAAAATCTACCAAGAAGTTAATTTTTACTGCTAGATTCATGCAAAGATGAAAACTGCATTTTGAAAACTACCTCTTGGGATTTTCAATATATGAAGTTATGCCTTCAATGAATTCATCAGAAATCTTCAGATAAACATCAGCATCATGATAAATTTCAATATACCATAATTACATGGTTAATATACCTGAGGATACCGACGGTCTCGTTTTAAATTGGTTGACAAATTCTTTTGAAATATAGTTTGATCCAATCCTTCAGAAACATATTTTATTATTGTATTTATTAAGTTAGTATTTTCTGCAAAATTGCACTAAACTAGAAGTAAAGCTCTGTTATTTCTTTATTTATTTAAGTACATATTACTGGCCAAATCATGGTAATCTTATAAACTATTGATGATAATAAGATTGGTATAGTAACATACGGCATTGGTTTTGCTGTTTTCCATTTGAAATAATCAGTCCAGCTTTTTCAATCATTTTAATAAAGACACTGTCTTTCATCCCATCCAGTTCATCTTCTTTTTCAGCCAATTCCTTATCATTTGTTGTCTTTCTCTTCTTTCCTATAATGGTGATAACGGCAGCTTGTAGATCACCAATACT
>FXAL01049487.1:0-10189 GCA_900177555.1 Renilla reniformis
ATCCTTGGCTACCATATTCCGGCCGAGACGGAAATGATGTTGTATACATTGATCCTGAGTACGTCTAAAAAGCACTATGATGAAAACGCAGATCAGTTTGTTCCAGATAGATGGATGCGTGGATCACCGTTGCAAAATGTTCCGCTGACAGACTATGATGCTTTCACCACTATACCATTTGGTTACGGAGTGCGCATGTGCATTGGGCGTCGAATTGCGGAAGCCGAGCTCTATTCGCTGATAAGTCAAATAGTTTTGAACTATCGTATGGAGTACGTTGGAAAAAGAGAACCGAAACAGTATATAACTGCTCTGGTTAAACCTGACATTCCACTTGAGATAAAATTCATTCCGCGATGAACAGTTATGAACAAAATTTTAATATTCAATCTTATCAACTTGTAAATTCAATTCTAAAATAAAATAAAATACAATACATGGTGTATTAACTAATCTTTAAGAATAGATGATCAGATTCTATCTTGGAACGCAATTTCCAATGGAATGTTTGGTTTGTGGACACCGTTGCGGAATGACAACGCAGCGCGTTGTTTACCCATATACTGTAGCTTGAATGATCGGATCACGTGTGCGCTGAATATTAAAAGCATCATCTCAGCCACACGGCGCCCCAGGCACATGCGCACTCCGTGCCCAAACGGTAAGTAGACATACGGATTGGTTGAATTTCTCACAGTCCAGCGCTCTGGCTCGAAAAACAACGGATTCTCGTAGTGCGCTGCCGAGGTTGTGAGCAGACTTGGAAATAGGAATATCTCTGTTCCCGCCGGAACGAAATATCCACCCAGAATTAGATCAGTCTCTGTCAGTCTGCTCAGGAATAGGGCTGTTGGTGAGAGCCGCTGTGCTTCTTTGATGCAGGCCTTGATATATGTCATTGCCTTGAGCGACTTGTGTGGTATGATGTCATTCTTTGAGTTACCACAAACTGATATCATCTCTTCATAGGCTTTCTCTTGGATATCAGGGCGAAGAGAGAGGTGATACAATATCCATTGCGCAGTAAACGACGTTCCTGAAAACGGAATTGTTTTATCAATAATGACGTCACTGGCTTTGTGAAACAAGTCCACAGGAGAAGAAATGTATTTCACAAATTCATTTGGTTTCGCAATTGTTTCAGTCCACAATCGAGACGGTGATCTCAAATTTAATCGGTCAATAACTGTGGTTAGTAAAGTTGCGCAGCGCATATAAAATGATTCAACTAACCTTCAAATGCAGCCTGCGTCAATCCTAAAGCTATTGTGTTCATTTCCCTTGGTGTCAAGCCACCTAGAGATATGAAATGATCAAAGAGAGCTTGAGATTCTTTCGTCCTTTCTTTTGTGGGATTTTCTGTATGGCTTTTCTTGATGATTTCAATGAACTCATCACCAATTGCTTCCAATTGCGCTATGGATTTCAATAAGCGTTTATATCTAGGTGTTTGAATGTACTTCCAGATAGGTGGACCCGATGCGACCTCTACCAGAGATTCCCCGAACGTTTTTGATGCGTTCATGAAGTCGTATATACGCGTATTTTGGGGTTCCTGGTAGAAACCTAACCTCTCGCCGTACACGTATTTACCCATGGTTTCACCTGACCACCCCATCGCTTCAAGCTCGATATTTTCTACGATATTTGACGAAGGATCGCGAACACGCTTAAACCTGCGCACCAAATCTGCTGCGATCTCATTGAATTCGCTGTTGTGCCTCTGTACCTCAATAGGGCGCAGCATTTTCTTCGAGGTATAGGAGCGTATCTAAGGAGAAAAGACGTTACTCGTTACCTCAGAAGTGGTGCCATGAATGATGAATTTTTCTGAAACTTATTCCTGAAAGCATGTTATGCTATAGTTGAAAAAGTTTAGAAAATATTTTGAATGACTTTTTTACGCTTCCTGTGATTCCCTCTTTTACGGAATTGTCGCGATAAGTGATAACTATGGACTCGATGTATATCTCTATGTGCTTATACCTTCATCCAACACTCGTAATCATTGCCCAATATTCCACCAAATTCTCGCCAGCTCTCTGCGATCACCTCGAACGGAGGTCTGAGAGGAAACTTTGACTCAGCGCGATAGACCGTTTCAATGGCTTCCACGTCACATAGATTAACGACATATTTCCCGAGTAGTTTATCTTTGAATATTGGTCCATATTTGTCGAACTTTTTTGCTTGTATAGCAGCGAGATTCTTGAGACCGCCACTATTTGCAAGGTTAACAAGATTTTGTATGAGACCGGGCCCAGGAATCTCGTCAAATGACCGCATTCTCGAGATACTACCATCACCACCGTAACTACCATCACCACCATAACTCGAAGAAAACAACGATACACATTTGTTCTTTGAATTGAGAAAGAAGTTGTTGACAAAGCACGATCTGTTTCGCAGAATATTCATTATATCAACCCAACTGTATTTTCTTTCTTATTCCCTAACTAATTGTTTATGTGACGGGGTATCGCCGAGTTTGGACTTTGAGCATGAGACACTCACAACGAGGAATCCAAAGTCCCATGGGTTCGAGTTAGGTCAAATAGTTTGCTGTAGTGCATCTTCAAGTCATGTGACGCGTGTGCCTATCATGGACGTCACACTTGTTTTTTCTTTGCTAGACACTGTATAACGCAGACATCATTTGTAGAGAGGCATTTGTGACGTAGTGCCAGGAAGAAAAAGCAAATATAGTTTGTTTATAAAAACAGTGTAAGAGGTTTTCTTCTTAAGAAGAAACCACTCTTCTTAACGCGCGTAAGATTGCGCGCTTGGAGAAAAAGATGCAGCGAACGAGAGACAGTGTCGTATCCAAACGCGCGTTTAATTAAAACTGTATATAGTGAGTTGTCGAAAGTAAGTAAAGTTCATTACACTGGTCAGACGGTCATTCCCCATGTGTAGCTTTATATGTTTCCTTAGCTTTTTTTCGATTTATTGTTCCATTTTGCACTCAACATCTCTTCAAAAACACTATACATATTGCATTCTACACTTTGGGACAAGTTTATTTTAATCAACATATTCATTATATTTCATTTATTATGTCTAATATTTGAAGTCTTGTCTTCGCCTCGTTTTTCAACGCGGATCCAAATACCATCTTTGGGTAGCAGTCCAACGGAGGGCACTCTGACAGGCGGCACCTGGGAAGATTATCACACATCTTTAATAAACCTTGTTAACCTTTTATATTACTTTATGTATGTATAGTATCACCTGTGTATCAACTGATCGGACAAACTTATATTTTCTTAAGATGGATGCCAGGGTCATTTTAGTCTGGAACCATGCCAAGCGATTGCCAATACAGGCGCGTTGGCCTGCACCAAAAGGAAGATACGAGAATTGATCGCGCGATGCCTTCCCTTCCGGCGAGAACCTGCAAACGGGCATGGTGATGGTGAAATTGACGTTTACCAATCAATCACCGATTGACGCCCCACCTTTCCGGGATGAATTTTTCGGGTTCAGGCCAAATTTCCGGATCAAACTGCAATGCCATTAAAGCAACAGAAACAGTGAAACCTTTCTTGAAATTAATACCATCAATTGTACAATCTTCGCCGCAGTGCCGGTCAAATCTACAAACAGACACACATATTCTTGTAGTATCCACCTTCAATTTTCTTCTCTACAAGTGTGCTCACCGAAAAACAGGGTTATACATGCGTAGTACTTCATGGAAAAACATCTCCATGTATGGTAGATCGGACACTCCTTCGTATCCCAGTACTGTCTTTAAGTAGAACGGTCGTTTTTAGCATAAATTGGTGGTTCCGTTCCAATTATTTTAATACGTTAATTACTTACATCTCCTGGGAAGTGTTGTGTGATTTCTTCGTATAGCTTATCTTGTACCTCAGGGTGCATAGCAAGAGCATAAGCGGAAAACGATAATGAATTACTAGTTGTTTCATGACCAGCTAGCATGAACGTGATAGCCTGACTCAATACTTCATCGTCAGACAGTCGCAATGTCCGCCCATCTGTCGTCTCGCTATTTGCTGTCAGTAAAGACTGCATAAGATCATTGCGCTAAAAAGGAGACGCTATTTGTTGTCTTCCATTTATGGGTGCAATCGATGAAAAGAACTCCAAGTCTATCAAGCAGTGAATTTCACAACTTCTCAAATTCTCTCGAGACGTCCATCACTTCATTTTGAAGTAATATTTTACCTCTACTTCTTTATTTCTCCGTTGTTTGATTATTTGGCGACATGCATCAGCGATAACCTTCATACTTGGGTATCCACCGATCGAGGTTAATACAAATTTTATCAACGTTTGTATTTTGGGAAAGATAACTGTAAAACATATATTACGATTTATTAACTACCGATCATTTCAATGATACTCGGTTTCCAGCTAATGCTTTGCTTGTTTCCGTTAGCTGAGTGAAACGAAACAGTTGAAGACCATAGATTTACTCACAGGAGACAAGAAAGAGCATATCAGGCGCGAGTACCCTCGCTGCGTGTTTGTTATAACGGTTATTTGGGTTATTCTGGATATCTGTTTTCATACCAAACGCCGTGGAAAACATAGATTCCATGGTGTACAATGAAAACAACCTGAAATGTAGAATTCCTGGTCATGTTATGGTGGGTGTGGTCATGGTAGGCAGGCTCCGTATTCCATGGTGTCAAACTGGCATAGTTTGGTGATAATAGCGAGTCTTTTACTACTATCTTTGAGAAAGAACACTAACTGTGCCAAGTACCATGCATTTGTATTAAATTAAGCATGTCTACCGGTCGTAATATACTTTACCCATAAGCGTCGAAGCTTTTCTCGCTCTCAGTGAGTTTTTCAATTTTCTCCATCAGTGTATTGATGTGTTCAAGCATAATTGGAGCCATCTACAATGAAAATGATTGTGCGATTGAAAAAGGGAATTTCTAATTTACGGTTACTGCCGACCTTTTTCATTTTTGCTGGACTAAATGTTGGTGTGAGGGTAGCTCTGATTCTCTTGTGAACATCACCTGTGACGTGCATCAAGGAATATTTCCCAGGGCCACAAAGAAACCCAAGTTCAACTGGCTAGAACGAAGAAGGATGGTTTTTTGAACGGACAGACCGAAAAACAAATTATAGTAAAAGTGATTTACTGGTCGTGCAGAAAATTTCTGAAAATCTTTGATGAGAACTTTGCGGATGATTTTTGGATCAGCCAATAAAACAACTGGAATACTGCCCAAGTAATATCTAAATTCCATATGGAAAAAATGCTATCTTGACGTATCTAAACTCTTCGTAAAACGAATCCTCTTACCCACAAACTTTTCCATAATTTTTGACGTAATCTATCTCCGCGATGTGAATATACTATCAAAATATTAATAAATCGCGCTATTCCCAAACCGCTTCTTCTACCATATTCCTCTCATCATCTTATTTTCCCTTTGACCTCCATCACCACCCTCCCCACTTTATTATCAATAATATTTTCCTCTGTATACTCGCTCTCTTCCTTTCTCTATCACTGGTCTCCCCACTCTCTTCTTTCTTATATTTCTTCCTTTCTCTGTTCATTGTTCGTCTGTTCCTTTCCCTGATGACTCTTTGCTTGCCTTTTGAAATATTTCGGCTATATTTCCAATTATTGGCCACGGTTTTGGTCCCTTGATCCCAGCTTTTTCCAATCTGTCGAAACCCTGCCATATATACCTACACAACACAAGTGTTTATGCCGTTTCAGCAACATTTCCGAACTAAGATATTGAATGTCGAAATTACGTAATACTCAGCAGCTAACTACGTTTGTAAAATATTTGTTCGCCAATACTCACCGGTAAAGAACGATACCAAATGTGATGAGGCCCAGAATCCACCCATAAGATATGGTGGCGTGTTCCACAGTAGTGTCAGACATGGTGTCTTATTCAAAAATGTCGATTATCCTCTGCGTTGAGTCGGATCTTTAACACGACTTCAACGTCGACTTAGTATAGCTACTGAACTTTGCTCAATTGGTTCAATTTCGTGCATTTAATATCTAATCAATAACATCTAATAATAACATTGATCTTTGCTCTATGTACCAGGGTGTGCAATCATCTTGTTGTAGTCAAAACATCTGTTTTTAATCACAGGGCCAACAGTACCTGGCTCGCACGCTTGCGATAAAGAAACCATTTCTGTTTTAATCTGGAGCATACCAGACACACCCATTTCGACACCTATGATGGCAAATCTTTTGTTGAATGTGAATCATGGGCACATATCAATTCCCAAGTGTTTCTCCAAAAGAGAGAATTTTTTTCATGGGATTAACTTTTTTTAGCTAATGAATCGGGAATAATTTAATGTATAATTTATTTTGTGTATTTCTCGACTCATCTTACATTAGTGTACAAAATATGATATAAAAGGAGAGAAAAAAAAACAATGCACATGAATTGTCTTGATAAGAAATTTATTCCTTTTTTAGAATACATTACTTAAATATACTTATATTAAATCATGAACTAAACTGTAATTTCATTGCGTTAGAGTTCACTTTTCGGTGTTATTTCAGACGAAGATGTAGCTGGGACTAGGTCCAACATTTTCCCCGACATTCGGCGAACAAACGCTGCCGTTTTACCAACAAAAAAGATCGGTGTATTTTCGTGCGTTAACAGCTCTTTGTGGTTCCATTCCTCCATCATGGTTGAAATAACTTCTTCACCATCAGCGTTCTTGGTGAAGGTGAGTGTTGTAAGCTGTGGTACCACCACTGCTCCCAACAGTGGAAAAGTGAAGCGCATTACGTTGTCGATATAAACGTGTGATTCCGTGTGTACGAAATCTCGCTTCAGTGTTTCGCTACTTTTCAAGATCATCGCCATAATCGTGAACGCGTTATGGATTGATTGTTTGCCCTCAAAGCGGATAGTGGGATCTTCTACTGTCGCGTTGCTTGCGAAACACTCCATTGTCGCTGGTGTCAACCTCAGTTCCATCATTTCATTGACACCATCCAGTAGCCTCTGTCTTCTGCTCATGGTGGCATTTGATAGCTTGGTCATCGCTTCTGGTATAATCTTACGATCACCAGAACGCACGATATGATTTGCTAGGTAAACATGTACGGATACAACGTACAGAACAGTTGCAGGTAGAATTCTCTTCAATAATAAACTGGCAAGCATATTGTTATATGATATTCGATATAACCTCGTTGTATCAATGCGTCTGCAAAGTGAGTCACCTAAACACGCACTAACACGAACCTCGAGCCTATATTTGTTGGTTGTTCATGCATACAATTTAAAAATAGTTCAAAGTCCGTAATCGTACCATGAAGTATACTCTTTGGAACCTTACTCCTATGCAAGTAACACCCAGAAGGATCAACCTTTGTTTCCCGGAAGGTCGGTGCATAATATCACCCTGACTATATTCATGTCACATATAGGTGAACACGGCAATGCTTACACATTGGCAAATGAATTATCTTTTGTATTTAGTATTGCTTCTTGTTTTGGTTTATCTGGTTAAATATACGTTTGGTAAAAAATGGAATCTACCCCCAGGACCATTCTCTCTTCCATTTATTGGTAATCTTCTGCATATTCTGAAGCGTCAACCATATCTTGCTTTCTACGAGTTGGCGCAACAATATGGAGACGTCTTCACCTTCGTGTTTTTCGGAAGTCGTTATATAGTAGTGAGCAGTGGTGAACTAGCACGCGAAGCATTGGTGTCACGTAAGGATGACTTCTCAGGGAGACCAATGCCTTCACCATATGTGGCCAGTCTTATCACTGGTAACTCAAACGATATCGTCATGGTGGATTATGATTCGCGTCTGGTATTGAAAAGAAAAGTGGTGCATTCGGCGCTGCGGACATACGGCAGTAACCAGCAAGTCGTAGAGAAAAATATCTCGCAGCAAGTTGATAAGTTGGTAGAAGCATTCGAGACAAGGAATGGAGAACCATTTGACCCATGTAATGATATCTATCTGGCTGTATTAAATACCATTTTTGCTATCGTGTTCAAAAACCAATACGACCTGAACGATCCAGAGTTCTTGGATCATATCAAGTCCGTGGAATACTTCAATAAAATGTGCAGCCCGAGTAAGTGGGGGAGAGGAGATAAAGCAAGAGCGAATGCGGGAGAGGAGGGAAGTGCGATAAAAAAATGTCGGATGAAATGAGGGAAGCGGGTGAAAATGGCGGTGTAAAGGATATTTGAAAAAAAGAAAGAAGAAGAACTGGAAGCTGAGAAGAGCGTGGAAGAGAAAGGTATGTAAGAGAAGAACACAGGAAGAGAGGTGAGTGAATGAAAGAAGGGAAGAGAGAGCTATAAAGGATGAAAAGGAGAACAAAGATGGAGAAAAGGAAGGAAGAAGTGAAAGAATGGAAAAAAGAAAAGAAACGAAGAAGATAGGAATAACTAGCAAGGTTCATGAATACAACTTTTAACTTCAATTACAATTTTGATAGGTCATTTTATCAATGTGATGCCTTGGTTGGCGATCTTTCCATGGTCTTCAATGAAAGAGTTACATGAGAGGATTGCGCGTAGAGATAAAGTCTATAGGAGATTCTTCCGAGAGCACAAGGAATCATTTGATGCAAACAATATCCGGGACTTGACGGACGCCGTGATTAAGGCCTTTGATGAAAGCAATGACGGTAGCGTTACCATGAGTGAAGACGACCTCCTTGTGCTTTTAAACGATGTCTTTGTTGCTGGCTTTGAAACAATCACGACAACAATGCGTTGGTTTCTCATTTATATGGTTTTGAATCCCGAAGTGCAAAAGAAAACGCAAGAAGAGCTGGATCGTGTTGTGGGGCGAGATAAACGACCCACGTTGGATCATCGTAGTCAGTTACCATACACACAAGCACTTATCGCCGAGGTAATGCGCGTGGCTAGTGTCTTACCGATTGGAATCCCTCACAAAGCAATACGTGACACGACACTGGGAGGATACGACATTCCAAAAGGCACAGGTCTGATTATTAATACATGGTCCATTAGCAACGACAAGAGAAAATGGCACGAACCTGAGAAGTTGAAACCAGAGCGTTTTATAGATGCGAAAGGTGCGTTCGTTGGTTATGCGGATATGTCATTTTTGCCGTTTGGAGCCGGAAGACGAGTTTGTTTGGGTGAAAATTTGGCGAAGATTGAGGTGTTCCTTCTCATTTCCAATTTGCTTCACTCATTCCACTTAAAAAAGATCTCACCTGATGCTGAGATCAGTTTAGAAAATTCCGATTCTTACTCGCATTCTCCCTTGCCCTACGAACTCCGTGCGATACCAAGATAATGAATTCTCGACTCCAAGAACAAATAATTATATCAGTAAATTCAGTTGATACGTAAAGCTATGAATTCAATTAATAAAATAAACAAAATTCTGAGCAACAATGAAACGCGCCTGGAATGACATTGGAGATCGTGCATGAAGTACACGATTCTTCTCATAAGTAAAATATTCTGAGTTTCTCTGGCTGTTTTTCGTTGATATAGTTGCGCTAATAAATGCTGCGCAAAGCTAACCAATCTATGTGAATGTTTGACGTTTTCCCGACACCTGTCATTCATCCACGTATTTTTCAATATATATATTAATTGCATTTATTTCTAATTCTTTATTTCAACGATCAACTGTATTTTTACATTAAATAATGAGAAAACGTTTCAAAAGGTATGTGGATAATTTCCCATATTCTTCGACATCACCATGGCTACTCCATTCTTTGTTTCATCACGAACCAACTCCATGACACCTTCAGCTACGGTTTCCGGGCTAGAAACAGGTGTTATGTGAGGATCCATGTTAATGACCTTGTGCGTTCAACTCACGTTTGAGAAAGCGTCGTGATTCCCTGCTTTGCTTCACCGCCGCTTGACATTGTCTGCATAAAAGACTTGAACTTCTCCTGACTCAACGTTGCTCCCAGCTCTGGGAGTGTGGCGCGGAATTGTGGTGTATCCGTTGCATCGGGACACACACAGTTTATGCGTACTTTCGAAACCGCCGCAAACTATAAACAGTTATCAATCAATGAATCTATCTTCACAAAATAAAACACCAATACAGAAGAATGTCACATACTGGCACCATGCTCCTCATATAGGCGAGCACCCCGGCTTTGGTGGCGCAATAGGTCGGGAAAAGAGGAACGGGGTTGATTCCTATATGATTGAATAGATAGAGAAATAT